>CANXYI010709189.1:0-10630 GCA_948208565.1 Hura crepitans
TTTTGCCATAATCAGACTTAAATTTTTTCATGGAATTTTACCCGGTGGAGCCAAAAAGTGGCTATACTAGTCTGAATAAAATTTTAAAGTATAAGATAAAATTCTTAATAGTCTATTTTTGAGACATAAATGTTATAAAAATAATTTTAGCTAACAAATAAAGTAAAATTGAGCTACTTGGCCCATTTGTTAGGCACCCACTAGATGGGTTGACCGGTCAACTTAGGGTTTTACAGCTGCTAGTTCTTTGGTAACTGGAGAGGTCTATGAACTAATCTCCATTTTGTTACCCAGTTATTGATGGTATTCATTGGTAGCTAGAGAGGTCTACAGACTGATCTCTAATATGTCACCCAATTCTTAATGATCATCTGTGATTGGGGAGGCTTACAAGCTGATCTCCATTTTGTCACATCGTCATTCATTTGTGGTTAGGGAGGCCTACGAGCTAATCTCTAATATGCCACATAGTTATTTCTATTGTGTCTAGGGAGGCTATAACTAATCTCTATTATGGCACATATGTTAGTGCAATAGCGTAAGTCTAGAATGGGGACCATTGCACTAGTTTATTATCCCTCTAGATCTAGTGTCTTAAAGTGTCGTATTCCTAGTCAGGCTAAAGAATTAAATTAAGTAAATAACTATACTGATTACGAGTATAAGAATTAAGCCTAATAGAACATTATTTTCTAAGTTTTACAAAAAAGGCAAGTTAAAGGGTACTTTGAACAGTTTGCATAGATGTGCCACATCAGTTACAGTGAATTAAGCTAGGTAATAAGTAGAATAAACATACAAGATAAAGTTTAAGCTTATTTGAATAACTTTTCTCAGAAAGTAAATAAAAATACAGTAAAAGTTAATTTTTCACCTATAAGACAGATTAAGTGATTCTCATAAAGTATGTATGTAAAAAATAATAGTCCTTCCTTTAAATGATTTACTTGAGTTAAAAGTACTCTTTAGACACTAAAAACACCTAAAAAAATAATAGTCCTTCCTTTAAATGATTTACTTGAGTCAAAAGTACTGTTTCAGACTCTAAAAACACCTTAGGGGTATTTTAGTAAATTGGCACAACAATGTATAGTTAAGTTAGAAAATCAAATAAAATTAGTCTTAAACTACCAAAATAAATTAATAATATTATAACATGATTAAATTACTTTAAGTTCACCAATAAGTATCTCGTATACTCAGCATACCAATTTTGGTGCACAAGTACACTTCAGCGGGACCTGCCTCATAAAGCATGATGACAACGGTTCATAGGTGAAGACTTTGGATGAAATTATTCTACAGTTAGGTATCCATATATTTAGGTGGGAATTCGGTAGGAAATGTATTTAAGTTTTGGAAATGTAATGTAAATTAAGTGATTATAACCTGCTAATGTAATAAATAAAGTATTTTTAAATGTTCTTTGGTGAATAAATGATTGTATTATTGATGTTGATGTGAACCTAAGGCTCTATATTTATGCATGTTTATCTATAGCCTGAGGCCTGAGTTTGATGTGTGTTAGATGATGATGATAGGCTAAAAATGGGGGACTAAATGGGTCTAGGTGTTGTGAATTACTTATATAATTATTAAACAAGCTAGTTTAAATTTTGGGTTAGGACCTGAGTAGCTGTTATGCTGTCGAATACCTAAGTATTATCAATTTTTCTTTGTAATGGCTAAATCATATAGATTTTAGCCAAAATGAATTATAAGAACTGACTATAGTGATTTTGGAGTCAGTTTAAATGATTTATTATGAAATTGGTATAAGTTAAATGAATGACCCCGAGGGAAATTTTAGGATATGTGACCAGTGGGAAGTGCGTTGCTTATTAGGTTTCTTCTGAAATCTAGTAGGGTTGTCACAGAGGTGACTCTAGAGTGTGTAAGGTTACCTAAAGTTTAGAAAAGGAGGGTGATATGCACCTTGTGAGATGACCCCCTTTATCTTATTGTATCCTTTGGTAAGGCAAGCCATTGTTTCTATCTTATGTTATGATTCGGACAGGACAAGTGATTCCATCCAATTGTGTTAAGGTTTTGTGTAGGACAAGCTATTTCATCCTTTTTGTGCTAAAATTTGGATAAGACAACTCATTGCATCCATTTTGTGTTAAGGATTAGATAGGATAAGCCGTTGTATCCAAACTTGATTCAAATAAGGTGAGACCTATTGCATCTAACCTTGTTTTGGTTCACATAAGGCAAAAGCCATTGCATATGATCTTGTTCTAGTTTAGATAGTGCAAGGGCCATTGCATTTTACCTTGCTTCAGATAGGGCAAGCCATTATATCTAAGCTTAATGTTGGTTTAGATAGGGTAAGCTATTATATCTAACCTTGATTTAGATAGGGTAAGAGCCATTACCTTTGAGCTTGATATTGGTTCAAACAAGGTAAGCCATTACATCTAACCTTGCTTTAGGTAGGGCAAGCTATTGCATTTGAGCTTGATGTTGGTTCAAATAGCTCAAAAGCCATTGCATCTAACCTTGCATCAAGTAGGGCAAGCCATTGCATCTGAGTTTGATTATAGTTCAGATAAGGCAAGAGCTATTGAATCTAAGCTTAATGTTGGTTCAGATATGATGAGCCACTGCATAGCACCTTGACAAATTTATTTGGATAAATTTCTCCATTATTTTTTTACCATGTGTCACTATCTTTGCCCTTGCAACTGAGTAAATTATGGGTAGACTTTTATTTGTTTAGCATTTGATATGTTGTGCATGGAATACTGTAGTGCTCTTATGAGCTTTACAACTTACCCCCTACTAGGTGACTAAAAGATCATCACTAGCCAACTACATGAAGAATGCCCCATGTGAAATAAAGGTGAAATGTATCTATCATTGTATCACAATTGTAACTTTGATACATGTTATATGTTAGTGATTCTTCTTTTTTTTTTATCATGACTTTGTTATCTTTTTTAGTTGTTGTATTTATTATAGTACGTACATATATGTCATTTCACTTTCTCTCTTTTGTATTTTTCATTTTTTATCATATTTATTATCGTTGTTTTTGTTATTATTATTATTATTATTATTACTATTATTTTGTAGAAAAATAAAGGCAATAAACATAATAAGATAGAAAATATACTAGTTTCATAAATAATAAATTTAGACTATAATGATTTGTCTCCTAAATTAATATGTACAAATTCATAAATAAAGGTAAAGAAAATAAGAAAGAAAAGGATAAATGTATCTTAAGGAGCTACAGGATGTCTCAGAGGCCGTAGTGTTTATATCTCCACCACAACCGCATCTATCTAAGTACCAGCTCATGACAGGTGTCCTAAATCCTAGTGCCCAAGTCTATGTGTATAAATTAGAGCTACTTCAAAATCAAGGTCTCCATGCCCTATAACAAAGTCCCATGAAAAGGTTCAAGAGGTACTAGAGAAGATGGTCTAGCTCATCAATCTATTGACTCTATAGGGGTGAACTAGGAAAAGAGCCCTTATCTAGTTGCTCTACTAAATTTGCTATGAAGTGGGTGTCATTCGATCCCAAACCTCCTAGCTACTCCATATCCTACTCATCGAGCTTTGTAGCCATGAGTAATCTATTTCTTGCTCATCTTTAGGGATCATTGTTCACAATTTTAATGGCAATGCAAATGCCACTATCCACCCAAAACTCCTACTAGAGAGCTCCACCCATATGCTACTTTAGGATGCCTAATCCTAGTAAGATAGTAGTGATAACACCTTATGATGATGCAATTATCGGCAGACCTACTTGCCATGCAAAGGTGCTTTAAAATAATTAATACGAGGTTAAATAGAACACTATGCTCTATGGCTCAAAGTTCATAGAGCTTGGTTTAGTTCCCCTAACTGGCATTGTCAATGTGCTTAAGGTAGCTAATTGTAGACACTTGGTAGAGGTAGCTATGGACTAGGTCATAGATGGATGAGGCCTTAGTCTGGCTAGTATAATAAAGCATGCTAACAAAACCAAGGAAATCCTAGTGTTGATCTAGGGACTCAAGGTTCTCCATCATTTGATCTAATGGCAAGCATAAAACCTTTATGAACTATAGTAGGGACAACTTATGTCGTTTCCCAAGAGTGATGAATTATATTACCTTAACATCACTAGGGTGGGCATGTCAAAACTAGAGTGTGCTTAGGAACTCTAAGGTGTTAGTAGGGTATATGGGATATATATGTAAATAGAACTCATCCTTCCCCACCTACGTGAGCAGCTAGTTGACCTCTTAAGGATGCATAAGTCCCTTAGCATGTGGGTCCAGAGGTAGCGGCTCCTAATCAATGTGATGGTAAAAATGTTATAAGTATGTGCTAGAGCTTATGTAATAAGGTAGCATTCATGTATTTAAACCTTGTGAATTCATACTATAAGGCATTTTTCTTTATATAATGGTACTTTTATATATTACTTATAATTGTTTGCAATGTCTTAAACCATGTTATAAAGTGCATAGTATATAATCACAGTGTAGAGGAAATCGTGAAGTGTTTATGATGTGACATTCTTAATGCATACAAATGTGATATACCTAAATATCCTTAGTCATCGTATTAATAAGATAAGATATTATTAATGTAAAAAGATCTGCACATGTTATACTTCTTGATTGCATTAAGTAGTAGGTCTCATAAGTTGTACACATAGAGATGCTTGGAGTTAACATGTGGATGCTTACTTGGGTAGTAAGTATACTAAAGACCATCATGAGATCTTCAAGTGGTCACTTAATCTATGTTAGTGAAAGCATCTCATCATATCAGTGGTGCAAGTATCCTTACACTTGGGATAACTAACTATCTTAAATATGGAGTGTCATACTTTGACTCTAAAACTTTTACTTCAAATATGAAGTATACATAATGAGGTACTTCGCATAATATATTTGAAGATTAGGTAGTAATTGTAACACCTCCTACCCATTTTCAGTGGAAATAAGCAAGATGTGCTACTTCCCGTGAGGTCACCTATCCTTGGATTTCCCCATAGGGCCTTTCATTTAACTCTGACTTATGTTTCTCCTTTTTAGTCACTATTTTTCTTATCACAACTCCTTTGGTCTAATTTAATTTTGTCAGGCATATGACACTCTCATGCTTGATTTTAGTGTTAATTATCAACTTAGGCTTTATTTTCAGCTACCAATTCAGTTCTTACTATCATAGGTTACTATCCTAGAAATACAAAGCATTCTAACACCCAATCAACCATAGTAATATGCACGAGTGCCTCTACTCATTTATACTATGTAATCTAATCATGTAATATCATACACATATAGTTGTCATCTGTATTATAGATTATCCATTTCATATCCTTCATACATCTATGACCTGTGCATCAGAAACCCGATACGTTGAGTATACACTCAGTGGTGAATTTAACCAAGCATATTATGTACTCTACTGCATGCAAATACACAAGACTTACTATATATACTTGTTAAATTTTTCCTTCCCTTTCCTTAAGCTCTCATCTATGATTATCTATTAAGGTAGTCATATTATCGTTCTACCAAGTTATGGATTCTCACCCTATCTAATTATCATACTAGTATTGTTCCACCACTTATGTATATCCTTTCTTAGTGTATTTCCATTATTCCATTTGGTTCATTTGCTACACATACATTTATTGCTATCTTTTAATATATTAACTAATTTCCCCTATAGCTTAACTCTTTCAAGTGATTTCTTGTTCAGCTACCATTTCCTTAATCTCTTTTTCCTTTAGGTGATCTCATTAAATTTGTATACGTTCATTTAATCTCCATCTTTACAAATGTACTTTCAATCTTAGTATATTTACTCATATCCTTATTATCACTTCAGGTAGTTTGTGCCTGAGATTTCACTTTTATGTCATTGAGCTTATTTAAATCCATTTTATTTAATCCTTTATCCACAAAGGTTTGGGAAAAACTCCCACTGGATAATGGGATCACCATGCGCAGTGGCCCTTATTTTAGGCCTTGCCTGCTGCACCAACCCCTATAGTCCAAGAACTGAACAAGAAGCAGAATGGTGCCGTGGCCCGTATTATGGACCTTAGCATCTGTACACAACTATCATCTGATACTCTAGGGATATGTCTATAGACCACTCTTAATACCAGACTAGTAGATTAATATCAACATCCCATAGTGGATACTCAAGGATCGGTCTATAAACCACTCCTCATATCAACACTAATATCTTATAGTGCACGAGGTCATCCCAGAACCTAGGTGGCTGCAGCCACCATACACAGGCTAAATCTATACAGACTCAGCCTCTAGCAGCTACTAATCCCTAGTTGACTGGTTAACCTATCTAGTGTATAGGCACCCATAAATTTTTAGATTTCCCTTTCAATTATCTTTTACAGCCATTGACTTCATTATTCAGCTCGTCTATAACTATATATCATCCCTCAAGATCATTCTAGATTCTATTACCAATAAATTTCCATTGAATATCTTTTTATTTTTCTCAAGTAAGCCTATAGTCATTTTCCACTATACTTTAACCATCCATGTTATATAATTGTCTTATAAATTATTTCTTAAGTAATCTTGCTTCATTTCTATAAGCCTTAATAGATTATTCCATGGATATTATTTTACATAGTTCTTGCATAACTGTGTTGCAACATCGTTCTTAGATTTCATAATTTTAGTTCATTGTTACTATTCTTTAATAATATTTATTTTCCACCCAGTCCAATAATTTGCACTATTTCTATTATAGCCTTCCTTACGAGATTTATCCCATTTTAAATCCTTATCTTTATAAATTATGCCCTCTTCCCATATTATGAAGTCATTAATATTTCCAAGTTTAGTGTCCTAAATTTTATTCATGGTTTATTGTACATCAATAATTTCTCCTTATTTCACCTTAATTTATTCCTTTATCCTTTTAGTCATTTATCGGCTATGTATCTCATTCTAGTTCTGCTTTAGTCAAATTAATTCTTTTCCTTCTATCATATATTTATTCTAGTTATGTTCATATTAAAAAGACATAGATTTTAATTTATTTAGTCCGGTCGTATTTTTTGGATAGCTACAAGTCTTCGTAAATTTTTAGACAGTTAGGAGTCTATTTTTCGTAATCATTACTATTCATTTGGTACATTTTCCATACCAATTTATATACCTATTCCATTTCCCTCTCTATCTCAATCCTTTACCTCTTGATTTATGCTATTTCCTTCAACATTACATTTATTTTACCATTTTAATTTATTATTGTAAACCTTAAAATATTACCCCCTAACTTACCATATAAAATCATTGTTTCCATCCCAAATTTAATCCTTTATGTGATATTTCTCTGTGTCACCATTTTACATTCTATATTTTCATACCTTTCCACGACATACATTATTCATACCTAATATTTCATTAATTTTCCATATAGCTATATCATTCCATGATCTTCACATGCCATGCATCATTATACCATTCTACTCCTACATGCCAACTAACCATACTTGCGTACTCATACCATGGCATATATGACATACACATAGCTATGCATACAACACATGCCTACACATCCTTTTAACATCTAATTCACATTTCTAACATCCTAAATCATTAATATACACCTTTTAGCATGCATTTCACATACTCACATACATGCACACACATGAAACCCCAACTTCAATACATATACCCACACCTTCAATGCCATGTTATCCTAACATACATAATGTGTTTTGGGTAAATTCACTTACAGTAGACTCCTTATCATTCTGAAGCTACTCCAGAACCCTTCATTTCCTTTTCCTTTAACTTGAAGCACCATTCTTTAAACTTCTATATAAGGTTTCAATCTTTGAAAATTCTTATAAAATTCCACAGAGCTTTAAATTGAAATCTGTTTCCTCCCATAACATCACCATACTCAATACTATGGATGAAAAATAAGAACTTAAAGGAAACCCAACTTACTTACCAAATGAACACTATTCATCAAGTGTTCATTTCTCCATTTTTGGACCTTCTTTTCCTGTTCTATCACTTGGAATTGCTTTAAAGTGGCATGGAGGTTCTATTCCATATAAATTTAGTGAGGTTTCATAGCAAGAGGAGAGAGAAGAAAGCAACCTAAAGTGGTGGAGGGTATGGGCATATGGCATCGGCTTTTATGTGTTAAGGGAGAAGATGACTTCTTTTCTTCCTATCCTCCCTTACACATGTCTCCAAAAATGTATGTGCAAGGTGGATGGCCATGATCATGCCACTTGGCGATCGGACGGCCCAAATTAATTCAATTCTAATTTTAACTTGGAAAATTCAAAATAATTTCTATAAAGTTCCAAAAATCACCATTCTAGTCTCAAAAATTCTCAATTACATTCACTAAGGGTCCTGCCAAATTTCAGCCTAAAACTCCTTCAGGAGCTAGGGTTTCTATTCATCACATGCCATTTTTAACCTTTAAAAATTCATAAAATATTCTCGAGACCTCCAAAAATATTCATTCTAGTTTTAAAAATCCTCCTTTAGTGTCCCGAAGGGCTATATAAAATTTCAGGTCAAAAGTCAATAGTTGACTTTCTAGCACTATTCACCTGCGAGAATAAAATATTACCAAAAAATATCTATTAACCTCAAAAAATTATAATTCCTTCTCCATCATACTCAATAGAATTTTTGAGATACAAGGTATGATATTTTTGGTCCATCTGAGTACTTCTTAGAGCTATCTCGGTCCGACCTCACTTTATCTTCATAAACAATAGTTTCCGGCCTGAAATGATTTATTGGTTCTACTAAAATTTTTATTTCATTCATTTTGACCACTTTCAAACCCATCAATGTTTTATGGCTAATATGCTAATCATCAGACTTGAAATGATGTCTCGCTCCGCAAGGAACATCCCTCGGGCCTAAATAACACTATTCATAAGACCTTGGCATTTGGGCATTATAGTAATCAACAGAGGATTTAGCACCCCAGATTATAGTAGGGAGTTTATCTTATAGTTCTTATGAGTAACCTATATTTAGGAATCTTTAGCCAAAGCAAAATGCCATGTGTGAATTGGATTCACTAAGGGCATTTTAGGAATAAAGGTGAAATTATTATAACAATATGTTTAGGGCGAAATTAGACGTACTTAGGTAAGCTATGAGTTAACATAAGTCCATACTCAAAACTGGATGAGGTAAAAGATAGTGAAAAGAGTTTATTGCACCATAATTGTATATGGAAGGGCTAAATCAAACCACTTAACTTTTTAGCACTTAGGTAATCATGATACATGGCTATATGCCTCTCTTAACTTATATACAAATGATATATCATTTGGTGAATTGATATTGATTCAATGAGATTGAATTTATAGTGTTCCGATTGGACTAGGACTCTAATTCACTATGTACTACCAAACACACACATTAAAAGAGTTCGAGGTTGATTCAATGAGATTAAATGTTTTAATGATATGAGATATCATTGGAAGATTAATTAAGAAGAAGAAATGAGCAAATGGGCTTGGGGGCCTACTTGTAAATGAAAAGTCTAGAAAATTAGGGTTTTTTAAATTAGGGTTTTTTGGACTTAGGCCTTATTGAGTCGAAACTTTTAATTGTTCTTGCATCTAATTTTTGTGGGCTTTTAAAAGATTTAAAATGACTTAAATCAAAGTAATTATTAATAAAAAAAAAGGGGCCTAGAAGTGCCATCCAGAATTAATGGAAGTGGGGCCAAAGCAGATTGCACACAAGCCCATTAAAAGGCTTATTCGCATAAGGCAGAAAAGGGCCCAATTGATGGGTCCTTTTCGGTTTGACTTACACCAATTTTAAGAGTTAAAATCTAACCTAACTAGTGTTTTATTAATGATATAAGTAAACCTTATTACAATATCAACAAAAAGGAAATATTCTATAATAGAATTTTTGTATAAAACAATTAAACACACACGTTGTGTTCTTCTTCCTTTATCCACTTGTAATTCCGGCTAGCACCTAGAATTACAAGTTGATCTCTTCTAAAAAATTCTTATGTAGATTATCTTGGAGATGTTCCTTGATGAGGATCACTATGGTTTGCAACAACTTGATTAGAAGAGCTCACAGAAGGAATCTGTTCTCATCCTTTACGATAAGTCATGAAACACTACTAAATATATTGTTTAGGATAAATTTTATATTATTCAGATCCATTATCATTACTGGTTTCTCTCAAAATTTTAACTTTTCTACTATGTATGATTGTGAAAAACCAACACTAGTATTAGAGCCTAGATTTTAGATGATTTAAAATCAATGGAAATTGCAGTTACGGTTGATATGCATTATATGTGATATTATGCATTTTTTTATTAATCTATGTGTTTTGATATGATTTTAAGCATTCAAATTTATTTCAATTTGATTAAATATGAATTTAAGACATGTTAGATTGGATTTTTGCTATTCCATGAATTGAAGTGGCCTGATTAGCCTGGAGGAAATCTTCTTATGCGTATAAAGGGTCTATGCACCTAGGGAGGATGGCTATTTTTTATTGTGTGGACAATTAGATTAAATTGGTTTTTGAACAATTTCATGTAGTATATGATGAATTAAAATCTGATCTTGATTCAAATTATATATGCAGAAAAATTAAAATATTTT
>CANXYI010709214.1:0-13074 GCA_948208565.1 Hura crepitans
ATATAAAAATTTCTAAAGTTTTGCTACAAATTGAGTTATCGCAAAATGCTCAATTTTTAATTCGGGTACTTCCTGATGAAATTTTGTCGTGAAAATTTTCAATCATGATATTGGGGTCAAATGATGAATTGGAGAATAACCTGTGCAATTTTTTTGATAACCGTGTGATTTTTAAAAAAATCCCCGAAGTTAGTAGGCCCTATGTTTAGGAATTCGAATCTTAGGGTGCTCGAGAACTCTGTAGTGTGAACCAAGGCCACTCTAATCCTTTTTAGCCACTAGACCATGTGTCAAAAATTTGTGGCAGCCATTTAGAAACCCATTTTCACTAAACAATTATTTTAAAGTACCCTTTTCCTTTTTTTCCTCACCTCCTCTACCATTTTCTTTTAGCTGGTCACGTCTCTCTCTTAGCCTTCTCTATTCTAGCAATTTCCTCTATAATTCCAGCATAAAATTGCCAAGGATCAACTTTCTCAAGTAAGAACTCAAAATTGAGGATGGAGGAATCCATAAAAGTGAGGGAGGTGCAAGGAAAGTTAGCAAGAGAGGAAGAGTTGAGAGGTAAGAACAGCCCTCCTTGTGTTCTTATATGGATTTAATTGGTGTGGATGGCTCATAATTCTTCTAACTCTGGAATTTACATATGGCAGAGGGAGGAATTTCACATGTTGCAAGGATAGTCTTACATGGAGCATGGAGGATGGCATATATGAAAGGATGGTGGCTGAAGAGAAGCTAAAGTTTCTGAATTTTAGCAAGAAGGAAGAGTGAAAGGGAGAGGAGAAAAGTGTTAAAAAATTGCTAGAGGTTAGTGGATTTAATGAATTATAAGTATGCCTTTCCCTTCTCCTTTTATCTTGCTGATTTGTATGAAATTGGTGTGCTTGAAATGAATCTCTCCTTTAGTGCCGTGAATTGTGGTGATTTTTGGTCCTCTTTTGTGTTAATGGCATGAATTATGGTGATGTTTAGTCTTTTTTTGTGTTAGTGGCATGAACTATGGGGGAACCCTTAAGTTGCAATAATGCTTGTGAGGGGATACTTGGTGGCATGAAATCTTGGCTGAATTTTTAGAACAAGGAAATGTGAATTTGGTGTGTGGTAAATGGTTGCACACAAGTGCTAGGCATGTACCATGCTGTTTAAGTAAATAGAAGGAAAGTGTTAAAAGCATATTTGTGAGTTTCATTATCTTGGCCAAGAGCCAAGTTTGGGACTGGTTAGGATAAATGCATGGAAAGTGTATAATAATAATAAGAGTCGATTACTTCTAAGTGAAGATGTGTATGTCACTTTACCAATATTAGACCGACTAGTATATAACAAAATTTAAGTGTAAGGTGCATGGGTGGCCATAGATTGGGGTAACGAATGACGGTGGTGTATAATAAGATTGTAGGTAGTGAAATTAAGAAAGGTAATGCATGTTTATGGGTGTTAAGTATGGCTAGAAAGGCTTGTGATAAGTGTATATATAGTTCCTAAGTAACCATATGTAGTTCCCACACAAAAATAAATAACATGTGGTATTTAAGGTTGGTAATTGATGAGGCATGTATATCTTTATTTGCTACATAAAGGGGCCAAGAAGTGGTAAATCAATTAAGCTATGCATGATTTATATATTTAACCTTACTTGGGATATAAAAGTTGACATTTACATTTATTAAAGAGACACATAGTATGTATATATAAATGTTAGAGCTTAGGAGTAATGGAACTAAAACAAGTGAAATTCTACATTTTTAAAGGTATAAATAATCTACCCAAAAGAATAATGGAATTAAAATAAGATGGTGACTTAAGTATAGAGATGAAATGTTATGATATGTTAAGTAGGAAGAAATTGATAATAAGTAAATTGCTTTTAGATGATCATTGGTTTTGAATTATTGCTTGTATACTAGGGTACTAATTTGTACCAAGGGAGCATAGCAACCCTTAAGAAATGGATACCTTAGGTAATAGAAATAAATAAGCCAAGAGGGTTTCTTTTATTTGACATAAGTATGTAAGCAAATACTATTGCATGATGACATAATTTTATATTATGAATGTAATAAAACACACTTAGAATGGGAGATTGAACTTAAATAAAATACATATAGAGTAGCTTTTCACTAATGCATGAAAGTAATGCCAGAAGAAAGGTTGTAATTTATACTTTGTGGAATTAATAAAATAAATCTATTTATGACAATAAGGGAAAAAAATGATGGTAACTAACTTTTATTGGAATAATCAAATGATTTATGTGTGAAGGTAAAACAATATGAAAGTGAAATCTAAAATGGTAAACAAGACTCATGATGTGAGTTGAATTTTTTTTGTTTAGCTTAATATATCTTAAATTTTGGCATATATGAAACCAAGAAAAATAATATGGGTAATTTTTTAGTACACTTTAATAATGGAAATACCAGACCGGGTTAAAAACGAATCATAAAATAAAACTTATAACTGACTGTTTTCCACTTCTGAAGATTATAAGAAGTTAAATTACAAAGAAATTGGTATAATTTGAGCTACTTGGCCCATTAGTTAGAAACCCATGGATGGGTTGACCAGCCAACTAGGGATAGAGTAGCTGCTAGGGAGTCGATCTTTCTGGGACCCATTGCCCTATGCTATTTGTGATAGGTGCAACCGTTGAGATTGTATGATGTACCCTATAGAGTTATTGATGTATTTGTCGATATTGGAAGTGGTCTATGGATGGGTCCCTACTATCCACCTTTATGATACTGATTGCTAAGATTTGCAAATATTAGGAGTGGTCTACGAATGGGTCCCTACTATTTATTAGTTCGATATTAGAAGTGGTCTGCGGATGGGTCCCTACTATTGAGGGAGATAGGTACAGCTACTTAGGCCCTAAAAATAGGCCACTGCATAGGATGCATTCCGTTGTCTAATGTATTAGAGTGTAGTCTACCTAATTGGGCCTAATCCTAAACTTAAATATTATTACTTCTGATTGATTAATTAGTTGAATGAATATGATATCCCTAATTAAATTAAAGAAATGTGTGAGGGAACTATAGTAATTAATAGACTATGATTACTACACAGACATATATGTAAGTGTCGAGGGAAATACATTATGAGAAGAGTATATAATTTGCATAATTTTACTAGAGGCTGTGTTTTCATTAATTTTAATATAAGGGTTAAATAGCTACCTGAACCACTTGATAACATTAGTATAGTGACTTGGAGGTAATTAAATTGCTAAAAGATTATAATAATATATAACTAAATGCAAAGGAAGATAAATTTTTTATTTGACCTTAATATATAGGAACTCATAATATGTATACACTAAATATCATGTGTTTAATAGGTGAGACATACTTTTAATTAATTAAATCCACCACTGAGTTTTATACTCAGCGTGCTAATATTTTGGTGCATAGGTAAACTAGAATAGTAGAGATGCCTCGAGATAGGTACAGTGTAGTAGCAGGGTCAGTAAGGGAGATGATTTACCCTGTGTAATGGCACTTATGTAATAGCTATAGGTTATGTGTCCAGCATGCTTAATAGCTGCTGGAGTTTTGCAATTTATTTAAATTATAAATTTGCATGAACAGCTTTCGCATAAATGAATAAATGCTAGCATGAATTGTTACTTAAGTTTTATATTGAGACTTAATAGGTAAGGCCTGAGGCCAAATTGATATTGGTATATAAAGAAATAGAACAAGAAGGATGGCAATATTAGAAGTGCACTGACTATTAGGGGTTTTTTAGGGATCCGATAAGGGTGTTACACATTATGATATAGCATGCATGCATGCATGTTATGAAATGGATTATAATTGTTATAAACTATATTTATTCATGTTTGTATGATGAGATATCATAATAGTATGGCATTATTGCAAGAATTATTTCGATTACACCACTAAGCTATTACTTAGCCTATCATTTTTCTTTGCGATATATAGGTAAGGAGAATAATTGAACCAAAGCTTTGAGATATCAAGACTAAGTAGTAAAGCTTATATTTTGGTATTGTTTTGTTGTATGTATTAGATTATGAGCTATATAGTAAAAAAAGCACTCATATATTGTATACATTAAGTTATGGGCCTCAACTGTGTTGTAATGTAAATATAATGCTATTAATGGTTTTGTTTGCTCATTTAAGTTCTTTAAATTATTTTAACCTTATATGATATCTCTTTTTAAGCTTAAGATTGTGATATGTGTTGACATGGATTAGGAGTGGTTAGAGGATCATATAAGTGGTGGATAGTGTTTGAAATGTTTTAGAAGTGTTTGTTTGCATTGCAGGTTAATATTCATATTTCGAAAAGTGTCTTGGTACAATAGTTATGCTATCGAATTTTTGAAACTGGAATTTTTTAAATATAAAGAGTAACTAGTTTTAAAAATATTTTTATTAACCTATATTTTTGTAAAGACAGTATTTTTATTAAGAATTAATGCGAACATGTTTGAATATGTCAAGAGATGATAGTTCAAATAGCATGTTTATGTGTACACTCTCTAATCGGATCTGACAACTGGATCAGATAAAGGGTGTCACACAAAGTATCCACACTACTAGCAAATTCAATGAAAACTCTCTAAGTAGTACACAAGTGTATTTTATTTTTAGTTGCCAGTAAGAAATAAAATTCAAGAAGTAATAAGAAGGAGAAGGCAAAAAGTAAGGTGAATTTGTGATAATGGTAGAGAATTGTTCTCTTTGTTGTTACTCCTTTATTATGAATGACTTCACGAAGGTTTTTATACTTTTTTTATTCAACCCTAAGATAGATTTTCCAGCCCTTAAACCTAAAAATGGATGAACAAAAATAGGTTTTTAATTAATTAGTTAAAAGGCCTAATTTTGACCAAGACACTTAAAACATTTAATTAATACTTAATTAATGTTGTAAGCTTTTCTCTTAGGCTCCAAGCCTAATAAGCCTTCTCATTTTATTTCTTCTTATTTAATGACATCTCATATCTTTAAATACTTTATAGTTTTACCTTATTAATTTTCTCCTATCAGTGTGTGACCCTATGGATTTTCAAAGCACGTTGGCAGTATATAGTGGACAAGAGTCCTAGTCCAATTAGGATTCTTATAGTCCAATCTAATTGGTCCAAAAATTGATTCCCAATCAATTATCCACTTATGGACAAGTCAAGAGCAATTTCTAGCCACACATTAAGACTACCCAAGTGTTAGAAATGTCATGTGGTTTGACTTAGCCCTTTGATAAATAGTTACAGTGCAATTCATCTTTTCACTGGATTTTATCTCATTTAGGTTTAAGCATGGACATGTATCAACTCAATGCTTGATTAGATATGTTAAATCAAGCCCTAAATATGTTAGTTCTAATATCTATTCCTTTATTCCGAAAATTCCCTTATGAATCTCATTCACACTTGCATTTTACTTTGGCCAAAGATTCCAAAAATAGAGGCCTATTAGAATAGTGAGATAATCACCCTTAATGTAATTTGAGGTGGTAAATCCCTTATTGATCACTCAAATACCATCAAATATTTCAAACTACACCCAATCACCTAGATATGTGTACATCATAGTGATGTAAATACATTAGAGTCAAAGTATAGTTCTATATAATTAATATAACCTTAGTGATCTCAAGTGAGAAGATACTTGCACAATTGATATGATGAGATTGTTTCACTAATATAGATTATTTATACATGTGAACATTCTTATGATGGGCCTCTAGTGAACTTGTTTCTCAAACAAGCATCCACATGTTCTCTCTAAGAGTTACCATGCTTATAGCTTGTGAGAACTACTATTTGACTAGCTCAAAAAGAATAACAAGTACTAGTCTATCTGCATTAACAATGTCCCATTTTGTTATTACTATAACTAGGGATAGTTTTGGTATTCACATTTACATACAATAAGATTCTCACATTATGAACACTTCATAATTTTCTCTATATTATGAATGTTCTAAGGACTTTATTACATAGTTTAAGATCATATCAAGCAAATAAATTAACATAAGCACTATAATAGTAAAGAATGCCTTTTACTATAAACCAAAGTTTATTATGGACACAAAATATACCTATTACTTGTAACCTCTAGGGCATACTTCTAACCATCTCCCATGTATTGAATACACATATTTTTTCTTAGAGAATGAATCAATTATGAGATAGTGCCTTAGTGAAAGGATCGTCAATATTCTGATTAGTGGGGACTCTTTCAATTTTTACATCTTTCCTTACTACTCTCTCTTATGAGATTGTAATGCCTTAATACATTCTTGGATCATTGATAAGATTGTGGATCCTTAGCATGTGTTATAGCCCCATTATTATCATAATACGAAGATATTGGGTCATCAATGGTTAGTACCACTCCTAGTTTAGTAATGAACTTCTTAATTCATACTTCTTCCTTAGCTGCATCGGAAGCAATAATGTACTCAGCCTTGGTTGTTGAATCAGTAGTAGTATCATGGTTAGAACTTTTCCAACTAACTATACCTCCTGTAAACAAGTATACAAAACTTGACTAGGATTTGTAATCTTCTTTATCAAACTAAAAACTAGCATCTGTATACCTACTTACTTATAAATCCCTTTCTCCATATACCGAGAATAAATCTTTAGTTCTTCTCAAGTACTTAAGGATATTCTTAACAACCATCTAATGTTCCTCTCTATAGTTTCATTGAAATTTTCTCATGACACTCAGATCAAATGATGCATCAGGCCTTGTAAATAACATAGCATACATGATAAATTATATAGCTAAGGCATATGGGATATTACTCATTTGTTCTCTCTCCTCTTATGTCTTAGGAAATATAATCTTAGAAAGGATATTCTCATGAGTAACTAGATTGAATCCTTTCTTTGAGAGATCTATGCTAAGCCTCTTTAGCATCTTTTTTATATATTTAGACTATGAAAGACTAATCAACCTCTATAGATCTAGATCCCTAATATGTAGGTTGGTTTAAAAAGGCCTTTTATGGAGAATTTCTTAGATAGCCAAATCATAACTAATTGCAATATAGAGACATAATTTCCCATGGTTTATATGTCATCCGTAAATAATACTATGAAAATGACTGCACTCCTACTAACCTTTTTGTAAACACATGGTTCATCCGAATTTTATGAGAAACCACTCTTTTATTCTCTTATCAAATCGGATTTTTTAGTTCATAAATGCTTGCTTTAGTCTATAATTAGACTTTTAAAGCTTGCACACCTTTTTGATATTTGTGGACATAAATCCCTCAAGTTGTGTCATATACACCTCTTCTGATAGATTTCTATAAAGGATTATATTGACATCTATTTGACATATCTCATAATCATAATGGGTGGTAATAGCTAGAAGAATCCTAATGGATTTGAGCATGGCTACTGGTGAAAAGGTTTCATCCAAATCAATTCTTTACCTTTGCTGATAACCCTTTCTAACAAATTGTGCTCTTTGGTTAACCACTTTACGCACTATGTTTATCTTTTTTTTAAAGATCTATTTATACCTAATGGCTTTAATCCCTTTATGTGCATCAACCAAAGTCTATATTTGGTTGTTAGACATGGAATCCATTTTGGATTTCATGCTCTTTAACCATAATTTTGATTCTAAACTCTTTTGAACCACTTTATAGCTTAAAGGATCATTTTGTTCTAAGGTCACATTACTACTCTAATCTATGAGAAATCCATATCTCCCAGGAGCACTACTAATCCCACTAGAACATCTTGGAACTTGTGTTTTCATAAGTTTTGCTATTACATCCTCACAATGCATAATAGGCTTAAGATCAATCAATTTATTTGCTTCTATTTATGGATAACAAACTTCAGCAATTTTGATTCTACTTCTACTATCTTCCCTTAAGAGAAATTATTTCTCTATAAAGATAACATGCTTTAAAACAAGCACCTTTTATTCCAATGCATTGTAAAAGTGATATCTATATGAGTCCTTTGGATATTGCATAAATAAAGACTTATCAGATTTAACATCAAGCTTTTTTGACATAATTCTTTTCACATAGGCAAGGTAACCCTACAGTTTCAAATGTGAAAGAATTGGTTTCTTTTTATACCATATCTCATATAGGGTAACATCAACAAATTTTGATGGAATTTTATTTAAAAGATAAATAGCATTTTCTAGTGCTTAACGATAAAATGATCTAGGCAACTTTACAAAGCTCATCATAAATCGAACCATGTCTCACAAGGTTTGGTTTCTCCTTTCAAATACATCATTTTGATGTGGTATATGTAAAGGAGTCCACTGAGATAATATACCATTATCTTATAGATAACTCTAAAATTCATGGCTTAAGTATTCTCCACCTCAATCTAATTAAAGCATTTTAGTACTTCTATCACGTTGTTTCTCAACTTCATTTCTAAATTCTTTAAACTTTTTGAAAGCTTTAGATTTATACTTGATCAAGTACACATATCCATATCTAAAATAATCATCAATAAAGGTAATGAAGTAGAGAACCCACCTCTTGCATTTGCAGTCATAGGTCTGCATACATCTATATGTATAAGATCTAAAAACCCATTAGCATGTTCACCTTTTCCACTAAAATGTGTCTTTGTCATTTTACCTAATAAACAAGACTTATGTGTTTTAATTGATTCATAATATAATGATCCTAATTCAATAAACTTATGTAACTTATACATGTGCTTCCCATTTATATGGCCTAAACAATAGTGCCATAATAAAGATGGTTTTAGGTTATGTACTTATTGTCATTTGGTATTAATATCATAGAGTTTCTTTTGATTATCAAAAACATAAATTCCATTAACATTAGATCTAGAACAATATAAAACATTTTCTTTATATATTAAGCAACCCTTGCTTTTATTAATGGAAATATCAAACTCTTGTTCTATAAGACAAGATAAAGAAATAATGTTCTTATTTATGAAAGAAAGAAAATAACTATTATTAAGTTCTAATATAAGTGCAGAAGGCAAATACAAATGACATCCTATAGCTAATGCAGCAACTCTTGCTCTATTTCCCAGCCATAGGTCCATATCACTCTTACTTTTATTAATCTCAATAATAATGCCTGAAGTTAAAGCATCACATGCTCCTTCTTCATTAGAGACAAAAGGTAAGGCTAGTAGTTCTTCCTTTTGGCACTAGTCTCTTTCTGCTTTCATAGGCATTCAACTAATTAGACTGTAATTTCTATTCCCAACATAAAAAAATTCTTGATTAGATATACCATGTTTTATTGTTATAAAATTAACTTTTAATTATGATATATCATAAAATCATGGAATTAAAGCCAAACACTTTCAACTATTGAAGTGTCCTCTACTATCCTTAAATCAAATAATTTTATAGATATCATGTATCTTTTATTTCATAAGATGATATTTAATGATGTGAGCATCACATGCCTATACTCTTTCTTAAGTTTACAAGATAAAAAGGCAATTATATTGCCATCTCCATGTGCTTTAGCCAAGTGGAATGCTACTTACCATTTGATCTAACTTGTGCTTTAAACGAAAATATAATAGTCAGTATTACCACTATATAAACATTTTAGTGTTGACAATTACTCTTTAGAAGCATCTTGGGAGACAAAAATTTAGAAAGAAAGTTTTCTTTCAAAGGAAGGAAGAGAAAAAATGGGATAGAGAAAAGAACCCAATATCAACAAAAGGGAAGTGATAGGGAGGATGCTTGAATTGGGAGCTTTGATCCTTTGATTTTCATTGAATTGCAAATAGAATTTAGAAACTAATGAGTTAATTGAATTGAAAGAAGAGAGTAATGGTTAGGGAAATTGCAATGGCTCTTAGTGGAAATCTAAAGGCAAACCAAGGCTCTCTATCCATGGTTTTATCAAAAATCAAATTTTAAATATGCTATTTATGCTACTCTACACATAAAATTGAGAGGAGTTATGTCTTAGTAGAAAAAGAAATCAAAGGGGGAATTTGGAATCTAAATTAAAGATACTATAATTCAATGAAATTGAAGAGGTTTGAGGAGGTAAGCTAGTGTAGCTACTACAAATAGCAATATAACAATAACTCTATATTTTTTAAAGGCCACATGTCTAAATCTTTATATGGTTCATGTAAACTACTTATTACTACTACTATTACTACTACTACTACTACTACTACTACTACTATTACTACTACTACTACTACTACTGCTGCTGCTGCTGCTACTATTTCATGTTATGGTCTTGGAAAGAATTGAAGGGGATGTTATAGCAAATGATGGGAATAAGTATAAATAGATATTTCTTTAATACAAGGTTTCATTTGAATTCTTTTGCTAATTTAAGTGCATTTTTTTATATAGATAATGGTTGTAGAGTTAAGGGCTGTTAAACATGTTTTAGAATATTTTTGTACGATATATATGCTACCATGAGAAACCAAAGCTAAAAACTAATTTTGCAACAAGTGCAGCTTTATAACATAATATCTCGAGGGGAATTAGGGAGTTTTCATGATTTAAATTATTTCTTTAAGGTAATAAATTGTGGTAGTCAAAGAAGAAAGGTGTTATGACTAAAACCATAAAAGTATAATAGGTTATGGTTGGATTTTGCTATAAATACATTCTGTAGATGGTGCAGTGAGGGAGGCCTACAATTTGTAGCAAAGGAGGTTGTAATTTTATAGTAGTAAAAGCTTATGTAAAAAATGGAATTAGAGAGGTTTGTCAGGGTATTCAGTAAGGCAAAGGAAAGGCATTTAAGGGGATAAGGCTAGTTAGGTAGAGTATGGTGCAAAGGTGGATATAAAAACATGAAACCTAAATTGCTATAAGTGTAGATACACATAAAAAGTAAATTATATAATATTATCATGCTATAAATGCTAACATTTAATTAAAAAAAGGGTATTATGTATAAAGACAGAGAAGGACGCACAAACTTCAAGAGATAGAAATGAAGAAGAAAGAGTAGATTTCAAGCCAAAGCAAAAGCAAGGGAGTGTTTAATGTATGTATTCTAAGCTTCCCTCATTTCTTATAAATTACCAATTAAGAAGGGAAAAATTATTTTTTTAGTTGTAATTTAAATTTATTATTTTCTAGCAGCAATTTAAGAATATGGTTCATAATTTTTTTTTTATTTTGTGTACATAATAACAGTAACTTAATTTTTTTCCTAAGAACAATTTTTTTCTTAAGAACCTTAAAAAGCTATTAAAAGCAATTTAGATAAATTTCTCTAAGTCATGGGTGCAAGTAAGTAGACAGTATACTTAATTTTCGAACATGATGTATAGTGTTGAAAATGAATGAATAGGATGCAAGTTAAGATATTTAATTTTATGAAGGCATGTTAGATAAAGCTTATAAAAATTATAATGAATATGTTAATAACCATTAAGATCGATTAGTTTAGCATAGAGGAAGAGCAGTAGCTACTTATATAAAGTATGTGATGTTACTTTTGGCAATTAAGATCATATAGGCATAAAATGGTTATGAGGTTCATTGCTAGAGATTTTTATATTCTAGTTGTATTTTGTTTATTGCCATTTTATGTCATTTACTTTATGAAAATATGTCTTATAAAAGCTTATTGTGTTCTCATTGCATAGAAAAATGATGAAGAGACAAGTAAGTTATGAAATTTTAATTTTTAAAGTATGCAAAATCTTTGCTAGTTACAAATGATTATAAGTGATATCATAGATGGTAACACATCAAATGATTATAGAATAAAGGATTTATAACATATTTAAATTTATATAAAACATGTATGCAAATAGAACTTGATGTTCATAATTCATATTATGTCCGAGTTCAAAGCTATGAAAGGAACTAACAAATTGAATTAAGACTATACTAAAATGAATTTATGAGGACAAAAATGACATTATATATATATATAATTTGTTACTTTATTTATGAAGGGTAAAGGTCTTGATTTGCCTTTAACATTTGTGTCGAAGTTCTATTTTTCCCCTTAAGTTATTTTTAGATAAAAAATGCCTTGTAGTTATTAAAATGGTGATAAAATGCTTTTATCAATGTTAGAGAATAAGGTATTTTTGCATGATTTTCAACAAATATTGAGGTATTTGTGCACCATTTCCAATAGCTATAAAGGTATCTTAGCATCCTTTTAAATAAATATATAGGCATTTTTGCTCTAAAAATAACCTAAGGGGCAAAATAGAGCTTTGAGATAAATGTTAGGGAGAAAATATTGCCTTTTCTTATTTATGAAAGTAGAAGTGTATTTGCTTATGTTATATAACTAGATGAAAATCACATTTTACATGCAAGTGATTATATTTCTTGATATTTTACCAAAAAAAAAAACTTAAATGTTTATGCCTAAAGTTGTCTATGTTATAGTATGAGTTTTACTTGTTCATGTCAGACATTATATTCTAAATGTATGATAGGCATAGTGGAAGCAAAATTTAAACCTTGGTATGTGCATAATGCCAAATGGCATAATGGTATGGGATAAATACAAAGGTATGTAAAATGCTTTAAGTTCATTGATAATATTTAGAGCAAGTATAAATGAGTAATAAGCATGAAAACTGAGCATATGCAAAAAATTTATAAATACCATCAAGAATTTAGTATTGTAATGTGAGCATAGGTTGATATTTAACATTATGTATATGATATTTATTTTCTTGATGAACATGAAGTCAGTGCAAATAAATTTTGTGAACCTATATTAACATAAATTGATATAGCTATGCACTTTATTAAATTTAGTGCTTCAAATGCTTATAACATTGCATAAGAAGAAGTATGGGATTATGATTAAAAAAAAGGGTATGTGTTGCCAATGTTTATGTGCAGTAGTATATGCATGTTCTTCTTTAATTAGGAAATCATGTATTAGATTTCTATGAGATAGTGCTTCTTTGTGGTATGAACTTAAAGATCTAATTATAAGATGTGGATTTGTAACTTGTAAAATGAGAATTTTCACATGATTAAATGTGTACATGTGAAAATATTGAAGACACAACATTGATAATGAATAAATTCATGAAAATAAATTACAAATTGGCATATACATGTACAAATGACCT
>CANXYI010709250.1:0-11343 GCA_948208565.1 Hura crepitans
AAGATCGTGCAGAAGGCTACACTTCTTGGACCTCAGCTCATTTGCTTTCACAGGTTCCATACACATCAGGACCTCTTTTGCCTCAGGTGAGTCTCTTAATTTTTGATTCCATTTTGTGACATTTTTTGACTTCATGTGTGGCATTGTAGCTTGCGATTATCTCTAGGGCTGGCCTATCTTCATCAAGGAAACGGCTTAGAACTGCCCCTAATTCTCTTAGCTCTCAATTCTCACCTCCCTCAACTCATAATGGAGTTCTAGGTCCATCTACTGGTTAGACCTCCTTACCTGGTGAGGTGATTAGCATCTTGGTGGATGTCCTAAAGTTGAGTTACATAAGCTACAGCATTGATGAGGAGCTATCTTTTACTCAAATTCGTATAGAGGAGAACTAGCCAGTTCCTTTTAAGCCTAAGAACACCATATTGGTAAGGTCATTGGGCTAGCCATTCACATTACTTAGGTCTTTTAAGCATTATTTATGCTTTATGCTTCTTTCTTCTGATCAGGTGAAGAGAGCTCCCATAGAGAGGATTGCTTAGGTGGTAGAGGCATTCCAGAGAGCCATAATCAATGAGACCAGAGTGCTTACTATGAGTAGCTTTCCTGTAATGGTTAATTTTATATATGTTGTGTATGTTATGTATATTATTCATTGATCCTTCACTCTTTTTGTAGAATGAGCCATCGAGGTGAGTTCCTGCCCTATGTGATGCCTAAAGGAAGGTGAGAGCCTTTAAAGTGGCCTAGAAGCTTGTGATCTCCTCTGAAGATGAAGACACGAAGGAAAAAGATGATTTTGAGGAATAAGCTAGGAGGCACCCCCTCCTTTCTTTTTTTTTGTTTTTATTGTTATGTTGGGGAATAAGACATGAGGCATCCCCCCTCTCTTTTGTTAGAACGAGAATTGTCACTTCCTATTTCCAAACTTTGAAACTTGTACACATATTTTTAATTTTTAAAGTACATTTGCCCTAGGAGTTCATTTATTATGGATGTTTTTATTTTCCTTTACAAACTGTATGAACTTAGGGTGGTTTAGTCCTTGCGGACTTAAAATAATTTTAGTCCTGGTGGACTTAAGGTAACTTAGTCTTGGCAGACTTTGCCCAAATATAGTCACAGACCTTGCATGTATCTTTTGGTCCACACAGACTATGACACTGTTTCTAGGTCGCGCGGACCTCCTCTCATGTTTTAGACTCCCGTTCCTAGGATTTTTGACTTATAAATATCCCATTCGTCACCTTCTTATCTCATACTCCCATTATGTCTTCTTTCCATTTAGACTTGTCTAAGACTCTAAAACCGAAGGCATCTTGGGCTTTTTCTATTCTTGCCCCCTTTTCTTCTTTTAGATTTCTGAGGAAGGTTTGAATTGACCCCAATTTTTTTAATGCTATAGTGCGACACTGGGACCTTGTCTTTCATGTTTTTGTCTTTGGTCAATAAGAGATTTCTCCAATCTTGGAAGAATTTGCTGCCATCTTAGAGTACCAAATTACTCTGGATACCCCTTTAGCCCTACCTTCTTTCGAGGATCATTTCCCCATAGATATTCTCCTTATTTTGGGCTATTCTCCTATCATGGCTTGAGAAATAGTACCAGGTGTAGGTCCAATTCCTTTACGAGCAATTTTAGACCATGCCTACCAAATTCCTATTGGTTCAATGGAATAGGCAAAGTGCATTCTACTGTGCCTTCTCGGGAGCTGGCTTATAGTGATTTTCCAAGATGAGTTTTGTGATTTCAAAATCCTTCACCTTTTGACTACAATATGTTTTAGCCATAACCCTTTTGGCTAAAACCATTTGAGGTTTAGATGTGATAAAGAAAAAGGATATTGATTTCGTGGCTGGGAGTCCGCTCTTCTTACAGGTATGTGTCATTTTAATTTTGTTATGACACTAATTTTTACCTAGTATGTCTATGATGATTTTGCACTAGCAAGTCTACCTAACTTTTGCTTAGGTGGTCCTTTATGGATTTTCCAACCTAATGGCTTTTTTTAATAAATTTGGTTGTAAAAGAAGTTAGGGTTGCTCGTTCCTCCACCTAAAAGACTTGGGTGAAGTATGGCTCAAGCCATCATTATGAGAGAAAGCTTGTAATAAAGTGAGATTCACATGACTAATGAGCTCTATGGCTTGATATTGCTATCACAGTGTGATGGAGATGTCTTTTGTGGAAAATTAACCATTTTACTCTCTCTTATCATGTTGGTTATGTTTGCCTGATTGGGTTAAGGCATGCTATCTTTTATATCCCCTTACGCATCCTGAGGCAATTTGATCTAGTGCAAAGGGTACCTTTTGAGCCTTTGGGATTTTGCAATGGTCTTTTAACTCATCACTTCCTGCGCTCCTTCCTTGACTTGTGGGAATAGCGTACCATATTGAGGGACATGCTTGATTATACAATTGATGTTGTTAATACAGATGAACATTACAACAAGTGGATCTTGAGTGATGCTAAAGACAATAGAATGTTAGTGTTAAAAAGGAAAAATAAGGATAATATTCTTAATTTTGAAAAGAGTCAATGTATGTAAAATTTAATTATTTGTATGACCCTTTCCTTAATGGGAATTTTCATATCAATGATCATGACCAAAGCATCTTTGTTATTAAATACATTTGAGACTAAACCCATTAATCTTGGCGAATGTATTAATTTCCATTAATAGTACTATCGTTACTAATCAGCCTTGAAAAAGGTTTCTTAATTGGACATTCTCTATCAAACCCCCTAATTTTTGCATGAAGTGCTATGTTAGGTTTTCATCTCATCGGGGTGTCCTAACTTTTGCCTAAATAGCCCTATTCGGGTTTTCAGCTTAGTGGACTTCTTTGTTTTTTCAACAGAAGTATTTTTTCAATCTATCGGCATTGACCGATTCTAAGAATTCGTTGCTCTCTAGATCTGAGATCTTGATGCCCCCATGCTTGAGTACTTTCTGGACCAAATATAAACCTTCCCAATTGGGTTTAAATTTTCCCCTAGGGTTTGATATCAAAGGTCTGATCTATTTGAGTACCAAGTCACCTTTTTATATGGTTCTAGGCTTGACTTTCTTATTTTAAGCTCTCACAATTCTCTTTTGGTACAATTGCATATGATAGAGAGCTTTAAGTAATTTTTCATCAATCAATTCTACCTACTCATATCTACTTCTAGCCTATTCTGGTTCAAGTATGTTTGCTTTTAACACCACCCTTAATGAAGGTATTTCAACCTCGATTGGTAATACTACCTCTATGTCATATACTAATGAATAAGGCATAGCCTGGGTAGATGTTTTAATAGTTGTTCTATATCCCCACAATGTAAATGGTAACATATGTGTCTAATCCTTATAGGTGATAGTCATCTTTTGTAGAATTTTCTTAATATTTTTATTAACAGCCTTTACAGCACCGTTAGCCTAAGGTTGATACAGGGAAGACTTATGATGTTAAATCTTGTACTTCTGCAAAAGTTACTTGGTTTCTTCTTGAAATTGTACCCCATTGTTTGAAATGACTTGTTGCAGTAATCCATACTTGCAGATGATATTTCTTTCAATAAATTTTCCCATCTATCTTGCCCTCAATTTATTGAAAGACTCTGCTTCAACCTTTTTCGTGAAGTAATCCACTGTTACCATTATGAACTTATGCCCCCTAGCAGCAAACAGCCTTATTTCTCCAATTATATCGATTCCCCATGTTGAAAATAGCCATAGAGATGACAAGATGGTCAAGTTATTAGATGGCAGATGGCTCAAGTTCCTATATACCTAACATTTGTGACACCTTTTCATGAAATCATAACAATTTGATTCCATGGTTAGCCAGTAATATCCTAATCTCATGATTTTCTTTGTTAGATTCCTTCCATTCATGCGAGGACTGCATACCCTATCGTGCAGCCCCTCGAGTACTCTTTAGGCTTCCAATTTGTCTATACACCTAAGTTGGATCCTGTCCACCTATCTTTTGTATAACATGCCTTGGAATGAGATAAATTGAGTGGATAATTTTTGGAGAGCCTTTTTGTCTTTCTCGGTTGTGTTTTCTAGGTATTGTCCTATTTCTAGAGAGGTTCGGATATCATGGTACCATGGTAGTTCTTAATGAGATTGCTCAGTGGCAGAGCTGACTATTCCAGTATAGGTGGGAAACCTTGTTTTACTAAAATAAATTAGCCTGGGTAGATCCCTTTTGGTAAGGTTTGACACAGACATCAAAGTGGCTAGGGCATCAACAACCTGGTTTTGTTCTCTAGGGATGTGGTGAAAAGTGCATCGATGAAACCCTTCAGTAAGGTCTATAAGTATTCTAATGTATTTGCTTAGGTTCTTGTCCTTGACTTCCCAATCACCTTTTACCTATTAGACGACTAGCATTAAGTCTTCGTAGACATCAACCACTTTTACCCCTAGTTAATACAGAGTTTTGAGACCATAGATGCATGCCTCATATTCATCCATGTTGTTGGTGGTAGGAAACTCTAAAACATTTTCCATCCTTCCTAGGATAGTACCCCTAAGTGTTCATATGAAAATTCATATTCCTCCTATTTTTCTTCAATCGAGTGCTAGGCTAAAAATTCAACTATAGCTCAACCTTTAATGGTCTTCTTGGTAATATATGAGCTATCAAACTCTTAGAGGAGTAAGATTTAACATCCTATCCTACCTACCAAGGATGGCACAGTTTGTAAGTACCTAAGTGGGTTATGCTTTGCCATTACCTCTACTTTATAAGATTGGAAGTAGTGATGCAGCTTCTTTAATGCCCTGATTACTCCCAAACATATCTTCTCTACTTCCGTGTATTTATGTTCATATAGGAGCAATTTCTTACTTAGGTAATAAACTACATTCTTTATTTTAGCTTCATCTGCTTGTGTGATCAGTGCCCCTATCGAAGATCTTTCCACTGCTAGATACAGGATTAAGGGTTTTCTTCGTTTCAGGGGTTTTAAAATTAGAGGATTAATCAAATACCGCTTGATGAATTAGAAAGCTTTCTCACAATTGCCATTCCATTCCTTTAGCTATCCTTTGCATAACAGGTTAAATATAGGTTCACAAATTATAGAGAGTTCAAATATAAACTTGTTGATACATTTTATCTTGCCTAAAAACCCCCTGACTTCCTTTTCTGACTGTGGGGGTAGGCATGTCCAAAATGGCTTTCACCTTGTTAGGCTCGACTTTAATCCCATTTTTGCTCATTATAAACCCCAACAATTTTCCTGACATGACTCCAAAGATACATTTCTTAGGGTTGAGCCTCATGTTGAATTGGTCTAACCTTTAGAAGAACTTTTCTAATACTTCAAAATGTCCTTCCCTCTCTATAGATTTCACCATCATATCATCCATGTAGACTTTTACTTCTTTGTGCATAATGTTATGAAACAACTTGGTGGCCATTCATTGATAAGTAGCTCCCACATTCTTTAACCCAAAAGGCATCGCCTTGTAGTAATACATACCCCCATTCTGTTGTGAAGGCAATTTTGTATTTGTCTATTACTTTTATCAAAATCTAGTTGTATTCGGAGAACCCATCAATAAATGAGTGCATAGCAGCCATTGCTAAACTTTCTACCAATACATCTATATGGGGCAAGGGAAAGTCATCTTTTAGACATGCCTTGTTAGGTCCCAGTAGTCTACATACATTTTAACCCTTCCATCCTTTTTAGGTACTAGTACTATGTTGGTGAGATAAGTAGGGAAGGCTATTTCTTCAAGAAACTTTGCTTCGAGCAACTTGACTGCCTCTTCCTTTACCTTCTCTGCCTATTCAGGCCTCATTCTTTTGAGCTTTTGTTAGATTGGGATGGCATTATTATGCATTGGGATAGCATGTTTTGCAATTTCTCAATTGATCCCCAACATGTTATCGTAATTCCAAGCAAAAATCCTTTCATATTTCTTTAGCAATCTCTCAAATTTTTCTATTTCTTCAACAGTAGTACCACAGGCAATTAATACATTTCTTGGTTGTTCATTAGTGCCAAGATTAAAAGGATTAATTTTGATGTAATTAATGTCAAAAAAGCTCATGTAATGATCGTTTGTATAGAAAGATCACATAAATAAGCAAATTCATTGTTCATTTTATTAGAAAGTAAATTGTTTGCCTCAAAGAGGTCACAAAGGTATAATTCATTTATAAATAAATCAAAATCCTCTAACTTAGGCATGTCCTCCAGGAGGGTAGGATAGATTCTTCAGCATTTGGTGGCTTCAGGAACACTTCCTCTATCTACTGAACTTGAGTAAGATGCCTTGACTCCCAATCCACGAAGTCAGCGAAGATCTCAAATCCAGGCTTGTAGCATCCCTTTATTATGGTAGGTTCTAGAGTCCTATCATACTTGACACCCTTATGTTTGACAAAATAATCCTCTAAAGAACTACCTTTTCTTAGACTACCTTTTTTGCTCGGATCATAACCTAGCCCTTTTAGATCTTTCTAGGTATACAGCTACAGAGGTTCAATGATGCCTTGTAAGTTTTTCCCTAAACTATCTCCCGGGAATAAATCCATCCTTTTCATCATTTTGGACATAAACGGCTCCATGTAATCCTCATAAATCCCTGCAACATAGAATCCATTGAAAGGCCATTTAGCGATAGTTGGAGTGGAGACAACATGATCAACTTTAGCCTTTATGGTGATGATGTTGCCTTCATGTGGGAATTTAATCATTTGGTGCAAAGTTAGGGGAACTCCCCCTAGCTTGTGAAACTAAGGTCTCCCTAACAGGATAGAAAAGGTGGCAAGTATGTCAATACCTATCAATTTAACTTCATCAATAATTGGTCCGACCTACACATTGACTGTAAAAGACCCTTTAGCTTGTCTCTTAGTGTCATCATAAGCTTTTACAATGATACTAAAGGGTGATAAATCTTCCTTCTTGATCCCCAAACTAACTAGGATCTTAGTAGGACAAACATAAAGAGATGAGCCATCATCCACCATTGCATAGCCCATCTTTTTTTAGTTTACTTCAACTTTGATAAAAAGGGGTCTATTATGCTCCCTTCCTTCTAAAGGCAAATCTATGTCTGAGAATGTAATAAGGCCTGTATTACCCATTTTTATCACTTGCACAAGCTTGTACGGTGTGGTGGTTGTGAAAATAGCAACTTGACGTAGAGCTTTAACTACTTTCTACCTGTGGTCTTTAGATGTCATCAGCAAATCCCAAATGCTAATGTTGGCTTAGGTCTTCTTAAGCTGCTTTAACACCTCCTCATGATCATATATTTTGGGTTCAGGTTCTTTCTCTGGTAGGATCCAACCGTCCTTCTCTACTCTTTACACCATTTCTGCCTTAACCCATATTGGCTCTCTCTTACCCTCTTTGAAATCCTCATTAGAGGGTTTATCCTAGAAGTTCTTGCTCTCCCTAGCCTCACAGTCACTTTTACTATCCCAAAAATTGGTCATTAGGATTGATTCACTCACCCTCACTCCTTCTTCTATAGATAGGTTGGACCTATAGATTTCCCTAATCACATACTCTTTGAGTAATCCAAATTTAAGGAGGCATGAGGTATGATGTTTTGTAGGGGTTTAATGAAGTCTCAGGGTCAAGGATCTATTTCAAATTAATAAGATCCTAGATGGCTCTCTTGAAGAGTTTGCAGTTGTCCTGAGGTGCCCGGTTCTCTAATGATAAGCATAATATTGATCGTGCCTATGATTGGGAGGTAATGGCCTATTGAATAGTTGGTTTGGAAGTGGCTATAGCTTTCCTTCTTTAGTGAGCTTCTTCAAACACCATGACAAAGACTTACCCAGATTTGAGTACCTGCAGGCTTGAATTGTATGCACCTTGGTAGTTTTAGTAGAATTGCTAGCATTTCCACTTGCAAAAGTGGGGTTATTGTTTGATCTCTTGTAACCCTTGTTAGGATACCCAGCTTGAAGGTTAAAAGCATTGTCTTTTAGCTGTTCCCAAGTAGTAATGCCTTTTGCAGTAAGCTCGTTGTTCTTATAACTATTGGCATTTCTAATTGACATCTTGATCCGATCGATATCTTCAAGCTTATTTCTCATCTTCAGGATCTTTTACCTATACCTCTACAGATAGTTAGAAATACTCTTATTGGGCTTCTGCTTAATTAGTTCTAGATCTTTCAAGGTGATCTCAACACTGGCATTATTTGCATATTGCTTGTTGAATGCCCTTACCAACTCATTCCAGTCCTTTTTGACCCTTCTCTCTTGATAGTGATACTAGTCAAGAGCCTGGCCTGTAAGAGACTTGGTGAACAGGCTCATAATTTGCTCTTTTGTTAGATGGGTGGCTCTCATGGCTATTGCATACTATTTTAGATGAGTACAAGGATTAGAAGTCCCATCAAACTTGCTCAAATCAAGCATCTTAAACTTATGAGGCATTGAGCGATTGGGCCTTAGACTGATGTTGTCTAGGTCAATATCTCTACCCCCAGTTATCAATCGAGACACAGCCTCCATCTTTTTGTTTAACTTATTTAGCTAATCATTTTCCAGTGCCTTAGGAGGGGTTACCCTATTGTAAGCCTTTACCACCTATGGTATCCCATCAATAGATGATTGGTCATCGTTAGGCTCTCTAGCTATCTCTTTCCCCTTGTTGTTACCCAAAGTCTCTCCCACTTTTTATGGATTTTACAAATGAGACAAAGCATTGGTAACAGTTCCATCAAATTGCTCAGATCAAGAATCTTGAACTTATGAGTCATTGAGCACCTTAGACTAATGTCATCCAGGTCAATATCTCTGCCTCCAGTTACCAATCGAGACATAGCCTCCATCTTTTCTTTTAACTTCGTCAGCTAATCATTTTCTGGTGCCTTAGGAGGGGGTACCCTGTTGTAAGCCTTTACCACCTGTGGTATCTCATCATCAGATGACTGGTCATCCTTAGGCTCTCTGGCTATCTCCTTCCCCTTATTGGTACCCAAAGTCTATCCCACCTCTTATGGATTCTGCAGATGAGATAGAGCATTGGTAACCAGTGCCATCATTTTTCTTTCTATCTCAGCCATTGCCTTCATGAACATAGCCTTGGTCATGTACTCGTTAAAAGACATAGTTCCTTGCTTAGGTTGTATGGGTACTTCTATGCTTCTATGCTAACTCTACTAAGGTGCTTGCCTACTCTCTTCCACGGAGCAGTAAGTGAAGGATTAATGGTGGCTGAACAAGAGAAAAGGGTTAGACGTGATGCATATACATTATAAAATGTGAGATGCAAATGATGCATGATATGTAATGCATGTTTGTAATGCAGCAAAAGACAAACACATGCAATAGTCCTTCCAACCTTATTTCACCCACACATGTAGTTTTAGTTACTCTTCTTAGGTGGGCTTACCTAAGCATCATCAGGGGATGCATAGGTTCAAACATAGGCTTAATTAGGCCCAATAACCTCTCGTATTTAAAGCGCAAGTGAGAATGGTGGCCTTAAGACATTTATGCCTTATTTAATGTGAAATTAGGGTAGGCGCATCTCAGACAAAAGGCACAATGGGCTTGCCCCCACTTTAAATAAGGTTAAATGTAATAGGCACATATAGTAATCAAAATGCAATTGCAAACACTTATGGTCATACAACCTAGGGGAAGTTGCTAAGCTTGACTATATAGGCTAGTGGTTTGGTCAAAAGGCTTATTAGCTCCCATAAGCGGAGGTCCCTCCTAATGAGTCTTTCTAATCAAGGATAATAATGATCAATTAGTTCACCTTTTCATATACCCGGAGGTATGAGGCTTGTGAGTGATGGATATGATAGCACTTCTCTATTCTTAAGTGAAAAATGGAGTTATGGTTTACAACACCATCTATGGTAATAAAGACACAGTTTAAAAGAAGTGTAATGCATGAGACTGATAAAGATTAGAATATTTAGATGACATATTATTTGGGAACTTTTAGATTAAAATTTCTCAGTCCCCAATGGAGTCACCACTGTAGAGAATTATGATATTTTTACCGGAGACGAGAGTGGTTAGTGGAATCGCCACTTGGCCTCTACACCAGGACCTCTGATCTTCTGTACCAAAAAGGTTTAGAATTTCATATCTTATTTATGCCCTTATAATATGTTGTCCATTTATATTGTAAAATTTATTAGTCCCTTACCAATCAAGTATGCATTATCTTTAATTAAATCATATGACTTTTCCATACAAAGGAAGTAAATTGCCATATTTACAAAATACAACATATATGTACTTCCAAAAAATGGGTTATTGATTAATTATTAATTGACCTAACAACTACCCATAATTCCATAGGAATTGGTGGTAATTGCCTAACTCCCATCTCTAGGAGATTGGCCTTTATGGAAATGTATTTTTCGTGTGACTTTTGATTAAGGAAATACAAATCCGTTTTATTAGAAAACACCAATTAATTATATATAAAATCATTTAATGGGAAAGTTAATTTTTAGCATGTAAAATAAGTTATTTACAAGATATTACAACCCTAAAACAAACTAAAATGCATAACAAGTACATAACCAAAGAAAACAAATCATAGCACTAAAATGGTCCCACTTCTATGTCGCCTGGTTTGTGTGGAAGTTCTAGAGGTCTTATCTAGTCCATGTGGACCATCTCTAGGGGTAAGTCATGTCCATCCTAATTTTTGATCTAGCAAGCAAATCAAGTCAACAACTCACATGACAACGAAGTCAAGCAAAGTTAAATCAAGGTTATATAAGCATTGATGTATGATAAATAAAATATGAACATGTTTAAGACATATGAATCAAGAACAATTGATTGTACAAGTAAACATATTTTAAAGAGTTATCATATAATTCATCATATACAAGTCCGTACAAATTAGAGCCCTCATGACAGGGAGTCTGTGTGGACTACCTATCAATCCCTTACACATATATACATGCCTTCACATACAACATCAACATATAAACATAATGATTCACATTTATCAACTAGCATATAGCAAGATACTTAAAACACAAAATCATGCTTATTGGATATAGGTCTGTGCAGACCAATTTGTCATGTTCACATAAGAGAATTAAGGTCGTGCAGACTAATTTATCATGCTTGTGCCTAAAGGAACTAAGTTCATACAGACTTAACTATACATAAGATTAGATTCGTGTGATGATTATTCACACAATATAATATACTCAACATTGGCTATAAGAATCAATTCTACATCCTACATATTGCTATGATGGCTTACTCATTATGAATGGAAGTGGGGATAACAAAGTACCACCTCACTTATGTATCAATTTTAGAGATTATAAGCCTATAAAACATCAATAATCATACAATAGACCTCAGATATTACCT
>CANXYI010709293.1:0-17709 GCA_948208565.1 Hura crepitans
AATGTTCCTCTTAAATAGAGGTTTACAATTTAGAAAATAAGATCCATAGCCTTAATTTTAGGTTCTAACAAGATATGACAGCAAATTATCTATTAGGAAAGCTTTTTTAAACTAATAAGGAAATTCTATGAAATAAAATCAAATCCCATCTTCTGCTGCTGGTTTCTTGCATCAGACATAGGCTTTTGTCCACAAACCAGCTGTAACAGTTGAGCATTCCAAATGATCTATTTGCACTTGCAGTAAAGGAAACAGCCTCGGGTTTAGCTCGCTATGCAACCATTTCACTGGTGATCATATCATCATAAAATAAACTTGTTTGGCTTATATTATAGCCTTCTCACAGTAGTATTTATTTGATTCATTTTATTTTATAGGAGAATGGTTTGGTCCTAATTGTATAACTTGAGATCTTGCTTGATGATGATCATGGGATTGACAGGACCTTTGAAGTAGCTTAGAAGGTTTAGACTGAGGTCTTCTTCTACCTCACCGAAAACGATGTCATGTTTGAAGGTATACTTCTCAAGCTTAGCATGGTCACTCTTGGTGCTGAGTGCAAGGAGCGGGCTACTCCAAAGCACGTTGCCGATTACGCTCTCACTTCGTCGAAGAATTCCCCTAGCTATCCTTGAAATCATGGCAAATTACCGTAAACCATTTTGAATTACTAAAAATTATTACTCCTCTAATTTTAGCTACTAATTCATGGGATTATGGTTATGCAGGTTTTATTCGATGGTCAATCTGAAGTTGAGGTAACCTTGAACATGAATGCAATGAACCAAGCTCCTAACCCCTGGCTTATATCATTCTCATATGCCAAAGCCCTTCAAAACACTTGCCATGGGGAGGCAAACCTGAGAATGTGAAGGCAGCTCAAGATGCTCTGCCTGTTCGAGCAAAGGCAAACTCTCTTGCTCAGCTTAGGAAATACACAGTCGAGGGAGAGTCCGAGGAATCCAAGAAAGGAATGTTTGTCAAGGGCTACGTTTGTTAGGCTGTTAGAAGAAGTTGCCATAGCAAAGATGTTTGATGAGGGTAGTTATCATTAGGAAGTGATAAGGCTCAATTTCCTTCTACTTACTCGCTAAGCCCATCAATCCTGTTTCATGAGGCCTTGGTTTAGGAAGATTACGTCTGTACACATGTCAACAATCCCCCTAATGATGGGACGTACTTCTACCACAATGGGAATGATAAATAGAAGCATTTACTGCACTTTAAGGTAAGTGTTTCTCAACACTAATGTCACTCTACCAAAATTCCCACAGGATCTAACTTGACCGTCGGAGTTCTCATTTTGGTTCAAACCCAGGATTAATCTTCTTTCTTGCAGGTATGTACATCCGACGTCGTTTGTCGATCCTTTCAACAACTCTGTCCAATCGAGTATTACCATTTGGTGCTTTCGTTGAGAGTCAGATGGCAGGGCTATTAGGAAATCTAGCATCCCAGGGAAATAATACTCACCGAACACCCATTACCCCGATGGTTAGTGCATCCGCAGATGAACCTGATAGGGGTGCCCCTGCCATAGGAACCCCAGTTACTTTGGAAGCTATGCGACGAATTTTACATGGCTTCTATAAAGATATTAAGTCCGAATTGCTCAAGGAGTTGAGACCTCAGGTTGAGGTTGCGAGTGCCTATGATGCAGCATCCGAGGCCGAAAGCAAGGAGCAAAAAAGCTAACCCAAAAAGGTCAAACGAAAAAATTCGGATCTTCATCTTACACCTTGCTATCAGAGAAAGTGATTCCTCAAACTGAAAGGTGGGAAGGCTCCAAGGAGACAAGGTGCAAAGTAAGAGAGCTAAAATCCCTAGATCAGAAGAGGCCTTCAAATATTTGTTCGTTCGTGCAATAAAAAAGTACAGATTGGGACACCCCAAAAAGCCTGACCATGAAGGCAGCACAGATTCTCCCTTCACACGTCAAATCCGAGAAGTTCCTTTCCCTCGGCATTTTAGGGAAGTCAAGATGAAGAAGTATAAGGGTAGGTCCGATCCGAGATAGCACTTAGCTGAATATCATACGTTGATCCACATGCAGACATTTGAGGATGTGCTCATGTGCAAAGTCTTCCCGACTACATTGACAGATGACACCTTAGACTGGTTCCATGATTTACCTTCAGAATTAGTGTCCTCCTTCAAGCAATTGTCAGAGTTATTCAAAACTAGATTCGTTATTCAAATGAGGACCAAAAAGACTGTTACTGATTTGCAGGGTATTGTGCAAGGTGAAGACGAGAGTCTCCGTGATTTCATCAAAAGATTCAGGGAGATAGCTTCTGATATCCAACATTTGCACAATGAGGTAGCCACTATTACAATGATCAATAATGTCAAAAATGTGTGGCTCTACAACTCTTTGATAACTGACCGATTAACTGATTTTAGAGAACTTATGGACAGAGCGAAGTAATTTATTGCTCTCGATGATGTAAGTTGAGTGGACAGACAGTACAATCTGAATTTACATTTTACCCGAGGATGAAATTCCCCCCGGTTGGAGCGTACCTGAGGAAGTATTTCCCTTCAGTTCAAACACAAAGGCACACATCATTTTCTATCCAGTACTCATGAAAGGAAAGAACTGAAAAGTTAGGGCAACACCAAAAAGGCAAATTTTACCCCTTTGAATGCTGCCCTGCACAAAATCCTGATGTGGATTAAAGAAAATCATGGCAAAGTGAACTGGCCAAAAAAGATGGATCAATGCACCTTTGTGAGAGGAGATAAGAGCAAATATTATGAATTCCACAAGGATGTGGGACACAATACGGATGAATGCCGGGCATTGAAAGATGAGATAGAAAGACTCATTAAAAAAGGGTCTTTGAGGAGATTCTGGACAAGGGCAAAAATAAGAAGCAAGATTCCTCTTCGATAGAATCCAACCAGTTAGGTTCGGAAGAAGAAAGAAGGAAACCCAAGACGGCCAAAGAACGATAGAGAGCTGGAATAATTCATATGATAGCCGGTGGTCCTTCGTACGGTGATTCCAATTCTAAGAGGAAATGGGGCAGGAAGGAAGTATACTTCTCAGCAAATTCAGAAACACTCCCACCAATTTTGATCTTAGCTAAGGACGCATAGAATGTCAAGGTTCCTCATGATAATGCCTTAATGATCCAGGGATATATTTCCAACTTTCTAGTAAAGAGGATACTGGTGGACAATGGTAATGCAGTCAATCTTTTAACATTAAAAGCTTATAAGAAGATGAAAATGCCATTGAAAGATTTGAGACAAATCAAAATACCACTAACAAGTATTGGCAATGCTTCCGTCCCAGTGGTGGGTGCTACTTCCCGCTACCCATTTCTACCCGAAACAGGCAAGGTGTGCTACTTCCCGTTGAGGTCACCCATCCTAGGATTTTCTCAAGGGCCTTTCGTTTAACTTTTACCAGGTTTGACCAAACCTAGCCTTAAGCCCATTCTGATTATATATTTGCTAATTACTGTCTATTTTGGTCCGTTAAAATCCCTATCAGGCACTATCAGACATTTATGAAAAATCAGACAGCATAACGGTTGCCCTAGTAACTAGCCCAAATTAACCTGCAAAAAAAAAAAAAACTTCTAATTCATCCTCCAACCTTATTCCCCTTTCTAGATCCTCTGGTCCTCTAGATCACAGTCAACAACATCACAATATATTAAGTTACCAATCATAGGGTCGCAGGCCCATCAGCACACAAGCATGTAAAAGTAACTATGCATTAACAAGCAAAACTATACATACATTCAGTTCATAGTTTCAGTGCATACATTTCTCATCGCTCATACCATCTATATACATGAGTGCACCTCAATGTACAATTTACAAAAGGAAAACAAAAAGAAATACCAATAGACTTTATGGCAGCTACACTGTCGATGACGTCTGATGCTGTTAAGCTCTCTGTCTACTACCTACGCATCGGAACACCGACACGCTGAGTATGACACTCAGTGGTGAATTAAACCAAATAGGTTATGTCAACTCATGCAAACATGCACCATGTAATGTTCCACATACAATAGTTAATCCTAACAATCTCTAAGATCATTTATTTATTTCACCCAATTTACTTATCTGTTACTTTTAGATTTCTTATTAGGTACTTTAGGTCAATTCATTACTTTGCAGGCCCATACCAGACAGACTATGCTTTAAGACACTGGACAGCGGGATGTGTCCTGTGTAGTGGCCCTCTTTTAAGGCCTAGGTAGCTGCACTTACCTTCCTCGATACTCAGGGACCTGTAGCAGATAGCAGGGGCACATCCATAGACCACCTCCAATAATTGCACCTTATAGCAATAAGCTCCAATGGTTAATACTTAAGGATTCGTCCGTAGACCAATCCACAATAATAACCTATAGTGCAGTGACTCATCACAGAACCTAGGCAGTTGCACCCGCCATAACCAATACCTGGCAGTGGGTCCTAAAGGACTGACCACCTAACAGCTGCTCTATCTCTAGTTGACCAGTCAACCCATCCAATAAGTGTCTAATTGATAGGACATTAACCATTTTAGACTATTATTATTATTATTTTACCATGACGTTATATTTTATGCCAATATTACACAAATCACTATAACTTTACCTACGGTCGCAAAGTTACTATTCATTTGGTCGCTTTTGCCTTTTATGCTTTTCATTACTTAAGTCATTCAAGTTATATTTTCATCAATTCCTTACCCCATTATTCCTATGTTCAATACCCAATATAAAGCATACTATTTTACTAGGTCTTTGTCACATATTCCCATTCCAATATATTACATTTCTACGCCTTATAATGTACTCATTTTTAGGTCACTTTATTTGTTATTACCGCATTTAATTTACACACCAAATGCATCAACTGCTTAACTATACATGCCATAACCATTTTGACATACCATTTAACCACCATGAGCGCACACATTCACACGTGAAATCTTTCCCAATTTAATCCACAAATCTTATTAATTTAATGCCAAATACATCATTAAAATGTCAATTTGCCTAATTACATGCATATACCCTATTTTATCACATTTTCATATAAGTTCACACACATAAATTCAATCAAACAAGCTTAACATAATAAATTTGAATTAATCCACATACCTAGGGTGCATCCACACCCCTTTCTCCACCACTTTGGCCTTGAGTGCCTTGCTTTCTCTCACTTGAAATAGGCACCTCTAACATACACCAAATTAAGCTTAGAAAAATTCTAAAAAATCACCTATAACTTCAATTTAAATTCTAAAATCATAGTAACTTTTAGAATTGCCTAAGTTATCTATATCAAAAATAAAAAATGGAATTGGGTGATTTTTACTTACTTTGGGCACTATTCACCTAAGTGGTAAATTTGCCAAATTTGGGCTTCTTTCTCCACTTTCTTGGTGGAATTGAGGTCTATAGATGATGGAGATTTTAATTCTAAACTTTTTCATAAAATTGGGTGGAATTTAGGAGTGAGAAAACAACAAAAATGATAGCTTTCTCATGAACATGGCATCGGCTTCTTGGTGTTGGTGGGGAATATGATGAATGGCACGTGTGTGGGTAGTATACACATGTGGGATTACTTAATATAAATGGTTTGGATGCATTTAATTGGGCCAAAGGGCCCCAAATAATTTATGTACATTTTGTCATTTTTTGATTCAAAAATTTATAAAATATTATGTGTGTCCAAAAATTTTCATTTCAATTTTAAAAATCCTCGATTAGTGGGACTAGGGCTCACGTAAGATTTCAGATCAAAATTTCACTATTGACTTTGTCACTATTTACGGTCAGAATAAAATATTCAGAAAAAATATTTATTGATCTCAGAAAATTATAATTCCTCCTTCATCATACTCAGTGAAATTTTTTAGGTTCAAGGTATGGTATTTTCGAGACCATCTGGGCACATCTCAAAGCTATCTCAACCCGACCTCATTTTATCTCCGTAAACAGTAATTCTTAACCTAATATGAATTATTGATTCTGCTAAATTTTTTAATTCATTCGTTTTCCCTATTTTTAAGTCCGTCAAAGTTTTATGACCAGTATGCCAGTCATCAGACTCGAAATGACAATCCGCACCGCAGGGAACATCACTCAAGCCTCGAATGTATTGTTCATAAGACCTTGACTGTCAGGTGTTACATAGACCTTTATGTAGAGTTGGGAGAGGAAGCAACATCTTAAGTGGACAAATGCACTTTCATGGTCATATATACCCCATTTTCCTATAATGCTATTCTAGGCAGGCCTATGTTGTATGATTCGGGAGCTATCACCAGCATTAGATACTTGCTTATGAAGATTCCTACGAAAGGTGGGATACTGATAGTGCGGGGAAATCAAAAGGTTGCTCAAGAAACCTATATAGCCACAATAAAGGAATTGCAGTGGTAAGTGCCTACTCCAACAGAAAGGGTGGAGAGTGACAATGACAATTCAAGGCACTAACCTAAAGGAAAGCCGGTTAAAAGATCTTTGGCGTTGGGCAAGGAAGTTATGATAAGGGATGAATTGCTAAGAGCGAATGAGAAAGAAATCCTCTAGCTTCTTTACCTCAATTAGCAAAGTTTTGCATGGGCTCAAAGTTAGGTAGCAGGGATAAACCCGAGAGTAATGTTATGTAAATTATAGGTAGATCCAAAGATGAAACCCATCAAGTAAAGGCTTCGACGGTATCCCTCAGACAGGTTAAAGATCCTATCCGAAGAGACCCAGAAATTGTTAAAAGCAAAAGCCATACAGGAAGTTGCATACCCCAACTGGCTAGCCAATGTCGTCTTGGTAAAGAATAGAAATGTAAAGACCCGAATGTGTGTTAACTTTACCAACTTGAACAAAGCATGCCCAAAGGATAGCTATCCACTCCCTCACATTGACAAGTTAATGGACTTCACCGCAGAGTATACAATCTACTCCTTCCTTGATGCCTATTCCAGGTATCATTAGATACCTATGTCTCGGTATGACCAGGAAAAGACTAGTTTCATAACTCATGAGGGTACGTTCTGATACAATGTAATGCCTTTCGGATTGAAGAATGCGGGAGCCACTTATCAAAGGTTGATGAATAAGATGTTTAAAGACCTGATAGGCAAATGATAGAAGTTTATGTGGATGACATCATCGTCAAGAGCAAGTTGGTACAAAGTCATGCTTCTGATCTAGCAGAGGTGTTCGAGGTGCTAAACTAATATGCATTGAAGTTGAATCCAGAAAAAAGCACATTCAAGGTGCGTTTCGAAAAGTTCTTAGGGTACATGATATCACAAAGAGGTATAGAGGCCAATCCAGAAAAGGTTTGAGCAATTTTGGATATGCAACCTCCGAAAAGCATTAAGGATATCCAAAAACTCAATGGCAAAATTATTGCGCTGGGAAGATTCATTTCTCATTTGGATAAGAAATGTCTACCATTCTTTAGCCTTTTGTGAAAGGGGCAAAGTTTTGAATGGAATAAAGAGTATCGAGAAACTTTTAAAGAGCTAAAGGCAACATTAATGACACCACCCCTCTTGGCTAAACCCAATGAAGGCAAGGATCTGTATATGTATCTTTCAGCCTTGAACCATATAGTTACCACCGTCCTTGTCAAAGAAGACCAAGGAACACAAAAATTGATCTATTATGTCAGTCAGATCCTCAGAGGTACATAAACAAGAAGAAACCCAGTGGAAAAAATCCTTACAACATTGATGATGGCAACGGCTAAGTTAAGGCATTACTTCTAGTCCCATAAAGTGATTGTACGAACCAACCAACTGTTAGCAAAACTCCTTTAATGCCCAGATATAGATAGTAGGTTGGTCGAGTGGGTGGTAAAGTTGTAATCATACGACATTTGATTCGAGCCCAAAATGGTAATGAAAGCCCAAGTTCTGGCAAACTTTGTTACGGAATGGCAAGACTTGGAAGATCAAACACCCTCGCATAACAAAGCCCTAGAAACATGGGAGTTATTTATGGATAGAGTGTCCCAAAATGCAGGGCTGGCGCAGGAGTCGTTCTCAAAGGTTTGAGGGGCATTCGCATTAAACAAGCCTTGAAACTATGCTTTAACACTTCCAACAATGTCGCGGAGTATGAAGCGATGATTGCCAACTTGAAGTTAGCAAAGGAGGTTAAATCGAAGTTTCTGATAATCAATAGTGATTCCCAATTAGTCACTCGACAAATCACTGATAGCTTCGCAACTAAGGAAAGAAACTTGAAAGAATATGTAAATAAGGTGAAGAGCTTATTACAGAGCTTGAAAGAAGCAGGCGTTGAGTGGGAAGTGAAGCAAATCCCCAGAAAGGATAATGAAGAGGCTGATATTTTGGCCAAAGCTACGGTGTTGGGAGGCTCAGAGGCTTGGAAAAAGATTATGATTGATATTAAAGTTACACCCTCGATCCAAGAAGAGAAGGCGATGATAGCCGTTGTGGAAATGAAGATGCGGTATAGCCCAATTGTTGAGTACCTCCAATACGAAATGCTACCAGTGAACGACTCGAAAGCAAGAAAAGTATCCCAAAAATCGCTTGAATACTCAGTGATTGATAGAGGGTTGTTTACGAAGGCTAAAACACACTTGTGGCTTAAATGCATAACTCCTGAGGAAGGGGAATATGTGATAAAAGAGATACATGAAGGAATATGTGTAGCACACGAAGCTGCACGGACGGTGGCAAGGAAGGTGTTGCGCACGGGATATTATTGGCCTTCCATCTTAAAAGACGCACAGGAAGCCATCAAGAGATGTCTGCAATATCAAGTTCATGGCAGAATAATCAGAAAATCAGGCACAGATCAGCATTCTATTAGGGTAGCCTGGCCGTTTGATCAATGGGGAGTTGACATCTTGGGTCCATTCCCACAAGGCAGAATGCAACTGAAGTTTTTAATTGTCATTGTAGATTATTTTACAAAGTGGATCGAAGCCGAACTGGTAGTTGTTATCACCTCTAGGCGAATCCAAAAGTTCATATGGAACGAAATCATTTGCAGATTTAGATTGTCGGTACTTATTACGGACAATAGTAAATAGTTTGATTCCTCTACATTCAGGGAATTTTGTGGAAGCCTCAATATACAGTTAAAGTTTACTTCAGTAGCTCACCCTTAGACGAACAGGATGACTGAGGTATCCAACCATACCATTTTGGATGGACTCAAGAAAAGATTGTTCAAATCCAAAGGTTGCTGGCCTGAAGAGTCGGGGTTGTGTAAATATTATTTAATTATCTAGTAGCTTGCAAACGAAACACTTAAACAGTTTTCAGAGTTGCAACATATCGTTTTACTATAGCCCGCAAGTGAATGACTCATTCAAGCATTCGAGGATCATTTACGAAACGCAATAAAGGAAAAGTAACAATCAACCATAAAAGTTAAAGCATTAAACAAAGAAAAATATACTTCATTTAATGATAAAAATATTATATTATATAGAAAATTCAGTTACAATACATAAAAGGTATAGCCTAACCTATCTGTAGAGTCGAAGGATGACCCTCTGGAGTCCCGGTTGAAGGTGTTAAAGGGAGAGGTGTTTGCACTTCGGGCATGCCTTCAGGTTGGAAGGCAACCGGGACATTTTCCCCCGATCTGCCCCGCGTAGTATCTTCGACCTCTCCTTCTTCATCTGCATCTTCAGTGAAGAGAGTATCGAGGAAGCTCAAGTTGATCTCGAGGAAATGATCTTGCAGAGCAGCCCTAACCTTCTACTAATAATCCCTGATTCGACCACCCACCTCCTCCAGAATTTCTTCTTGACTCTTCAAAGCCGCTTCATGAGCGATTTTGGCCTCCTCGAATGCCTTATTCAAGTTCTTATACTCCGCCCGAACTTTATCGAGTTAATTCGAAAGTTGTATGCCTTCTCGCTCAGACATCGCACATTTTTCCTTCAGGGAATTTTCAATGCTCGTGTGATGTTGAGTAGCAAAAAAAAAGGGCCATCCGAGCATCTTTAGCCTTCTTCTTTGCACCACGGCAGGCGACTGTAGGCTCGTTGCAGCGTGATTCTAGCTGAACAAGATGTTGGATACCTTGTAGAAATAGCAAAGAATCAATTATAGCAAAAGTTAAAATAAGTAAAAATTGGAATCGAGCAAAAGTTATAGAATTTACCTGGAAGAGATATCCCTCACCATGAATGGCTGAGCCATGGTTGCTCATGGATTTTATGCGGTCCATGTCCGCCGAAAGGGCCAGGTTATTCACTAAGTACTTGGCCACATAGACGTTTCACACTGTCACGTTCTCTGGCCCTACTTTATCCACAAGGGAATCCAAGAAGTTAGGCATATCTAATAATCTTCTCAGGCCGAATTCCCCTATGCCACTAATCGTCCCAGGTGGCCGATGTGGCACTTGTGTGGACAAGCTCCCTTGTTTGCTAGGTGAAGGAGCCGTTGTTGCCACGGTGACAGTGCTGGTAGCAGGACATCCGGAAGGCACTCCCTCATAAGAAGATTCATCCTTTAATGCTAATGCTTGACGCTTTTGACCCTTGGGGATTACTCTGATGAATGCAGTACCCCTCTCTATGATCACGTCAGCAAGAGCATCCCTTTGACCCCTTCTCTAGGCAATTTACATCACCCTTTTGCTTCTTTGCGACTTGCTTGCCATTTCTAAAAATAAAGAGACGAGAAAAATTAAATCAATAAGACACACCCCGCATGATAGCTAATGAGAAAAAAAGGGAGATGTAGCATAGAGCGTGGAAGAATAAATGAGAAAAGTAAAATGGAGAAAACAGTTAGCCTCACCCTCGACAGGAGTATTAGCATCCAGGGCTATGAGAAGGGCACTCGTTGATCGAAGTTCCCCGCTCTACAAGCACTTTATATCTCCACTCACTTGGGGGAAGCCGCTCATATCGTCCTTAAGCAAGTTAATGGTGGAAGTTTGGATTTTCAGGAAATTTCCCCATTCCCTCCTACCGACGAGAAATACCTATCTTTAAAGCCTTTATTCAACTGAGGGAGGTCATCAAACAAAGCTCTACCCTTACGGCTAGAGAATGCAATGAAGGATTCTCTCTGAGTAAGATAAAAGAAGCATCGGAAGAGATCCACGGAGCAAGGGACACTATGTTGATGACGCAGTATCTAGAGGAGGAAAGTATCAACCACTCGGTCAGACTCAATTGACTCGGGCAAAAGTTGTACACTCTCATCACACTCTCGTAAAAAAGTGCGAGAGGCAGGTGGAGGCTGTACTTAAAAAACTTTTCAAAGAAAATGAAAAATTGACCACGGAAAGGCCTCTAGTCATAACCCATACCCTTCGAGCATACGATTAGGGAAAAGTAATTGAAAATATCATATTTCTTTCGAATGACCTGAAGATGTACATTCACTATTTTAGATGGATTTTCAACTTGATCTCGGCTAAGGTAAGGTGAGAGCACGTCGAAAATCTCTCTAAAGGAGGGCAACATTTTAGGACGTGTAGATACTAAACTTATTGGTTCAGTCGATGGCTGTCTGGCAACCCCACCACTTGGGGACATCTATATCCTAGAAGGTTTTATATTTTGTGGCAAAATGCTTAAACCTAATCTAGAGACCATAGGGGAGCCCTAAACGACTCCGGCCATTTGGTCGAAATCTGTCTCAGAGGAAGAAAAAGAAGGATTAGAAGAGGAAGCAACGTCATCGGAGACAGTTACGTCCACCTCGCGAGTTGCCATGATTTAATAAGAAAAAGAGGAAATTGAAAGTAAAAAAGAAAGGATGGAGCACTTGATGAAGAAAGCAAAGAGGACGCAGGAGTTTTGACGGGATAAAAGAATCTACGAACTCAATTAACGTGAAGAAGACGCGAAGTGGAACTTTGAGATGGCCAAAATGGTGCTCCGTCGCCCTTGAGTTTGTATTTATAATGATGGCACTGTAAACGGTGTTGATAAGTTTAAGTGACTATTTAATGTCAGACACAAAAAATGAAGCAATAGGAACAGTTCTCGAAGCGTCATAAAAAATAATAATGGCAAAGAGGCCCTCCTAGAGCGACATCTCGAGTGCTACTTCCCCGAGGAAGCAGCTCTAAGAAAAATCCAAAGATACCCGAGGATATCATTTACGCTTGGATTGAGGATATGGGATATAGCGAATGTCAAACCTAGGACATAGCGAATGTCAAACTTGGGATATAGCGAATGACAAACCTTTGACTCGATCGGACAATCGGGAGGAGGATAAGTGATAAGGCTCAATTTCCCTCTACTTACTTGCCAAGCCCATCAGGCCCGTTTCATGAGGCCTTGATTTAGGAAGATCACGTCTGTACACGTATCAACAATTCCCCTAATAATAGGACATACTTCTACCACCATGGGAACTATAAATAGAGGCATTTACTGTACTCCAAGGTAAGTGTTTCTCAACACTAATATTACTCCTGCTAAAATTCCCGCAAGATCTAACTTAATCGTCGGAGTTCTCATCCCGGGTCGAATCCAGGATTAATCTTTTTTCTTATAGATACGTGCATCTGGTGTCGTTTGCCGATCCTTTCAACAGCTCTGTCCAATCGGGTATTACCAATTAAGAAAAATTAATTTCTTCGTAATTAATTGATGTTTATTATTTATTTTTTTAATAAAAATCGCAATAAAAAATTATTTTCAAAAAGTTTGGGAAGCAATATTATCAAAGCCCGATGGACTAATGTTGTAAATAATAAATTGATTCAATTTCACATATAATTTCTTATTTTAGAACATTTACAATGAAAGTCATAAATCCTACTTTAAAGGGTTTTACTTCTTTGTCATGTAAACACCACATTACATAAAGTAAAATTCTTAAAAAATGAAATCCCTTCTTTAATGATGAGTTCAAAATCTTACTTTGAAAGGGCTTACAATGATTTCATTTATATTACTTTTTTTAGTGTGATTTTTTAATATGCTATGTCGTAAATGACATATCATTATTAACTACGGATGAAATGGGATGCATCCCTACAAAGAGAGATAAAGAATCTACAATGATTTTATTTATATTACTTTTTTTAGTGTGATTTTTTAATATGGTCTGTCATATATGACATCATTATTAGCTATGGATGAAGTGGAACTCGTTCCTCCATGAGTCTCTCTTTGGAGGGATGCATCCCATCTCATCCAATTTTTATAAATGGCAAAATGAATGTGAGATGGCTCATTTTTTAGTAAAAATGAAACTATCACCGTTCATTGATGCACCATTAAAATTCTCTTAAGCAATTCTAAATATGCATGTTAATGTGTAAAATAAATTATATGGTGTAATTTAATTTAAAATTATGTTCATATAAATTAGAAGGAAATTAATAAAATTAAAAATTAGGAGAATTTATAAGGGATTAACGAGTCGACGTCAATTAGAGCTATTTTTCGAATTAGAAATAACTCTAATCAATTAGAGCTTCTAATTCTACGCAGTTTTTTTTTTAAAAAAAAAAAGATAAATAATCCCGATGACGGCTCTAACTCCGCGGTATGCATTCACTCGATATGACAACAAGCCTTATTTATTTTGGCACCATCTCGTTCCCTGTCAACTGACCAGGTACATCGTACACTTTGTTGGGTTGGTGGTCATAAGTATTATTGGTGCTCAAAACCCCATCTAATTCTCTTCCTTGGTTTGCCTGAAGTCAATGAGGCTCCTACAATTGAAGACAATAATTGAATCTCAGTGACCCCACTGAATTGTGAGATTTGTGCAATTTTTGTTGCAATACCAGTTTGTGCCTTTTTGAGAAAGGCCTTTCACTTCTTCGCTCTTGGTTGTATTTGCCTTGGTGTTTATATCAGTTTGTAATGTCTCTTATTGATCGTTTCACGGACAATTATTTAATTTGATTAAAAGGAAGGAATAAAAACCTTAAGACTCACTAAAAAGAGACTTGAATCTATCATTTATTTTTTTGATAAAATTTTTCTTATGTAATTTTGTTTGCCTCTTTAAATAGAGAATGCAATTACAAAAATAAATAAAGTTCTAACTAGGCCTAGGATGTAGAGATATAATATAATAAAATTCCTTTAATCAAGAGAACTAGAATATAATGGAAATGAATCTCATTAATTCTCCGAGCAATCCTAACATAGAAAACTACATAAAATGAAAGGACTAACATTAGTTCTGCATGCTACCAACCGTAACAGGACATACATTAAACCTTTTTAGTGCAATTGGTACCTGAGAATCCACCTGGCTTCCTAACAGTGAAATGCCAGAGATTTGCTCTTAATGATACAGATTTATTATGGCACCGTTATGCTAAAGAACTTTCAGGGTTCTCTCAAGATCAGGAGATCGTGAATCCTGCTGCTTGCTTCCAGAAGTTCTTTCTTTCTACATAATCTATTTCTATTTTCAAATAGCGATTTCTAATATTTCTAATATTGTTTTAGTTTCTAATTATCATATTTACACAAAGACAGATTATATGGTAATTCAGTATTGCCAAAGTAAAAATATGTTCAGTTGTGGAGAAAATGATAAAGAGTAAATACATGATCACTGTGTAATATACATACGAGGCAAGGACTTGCATGATGAAACTCAGTGGCAAATATTGTTCAAAGACGAGCTAATGAACATCTGTTGAGCAATTAATAATGAGATCGAGGTTAGTTTTGTCCTTTTGAACATTAACACTTCTGCTCTAAATACCATCACATGTAACTCCTACCGCTAGATTGACACTCAGACAGCCACAAGTCTATATGTTCAACAATCTTCTGCCTCACTTTGCTAACTGCTTCAGGGGAGCTGCAGTTCTGGGCATTACCTGAAATGGATAATAGCTATTTATAAAGACCAAACAATACTGTCAAAGGTTAAGGATATACGTTTGATCAAATTTTGAAGCGAGCTAGAAAATTTATTCCAAGATAATTACAGGTGAAAGAGGATACAAGAGCATAGAACAAAAAAGAACAGCTGCTTCAGACTTTGGCATGCTATATGGAAAGATTATATAACACTTCTACGGACCATTTGACAGATAAAATGGTTTCAAGCAGCCATGCAAGCTTAAGTCTTCCAAAATTAGAGATAAAAATAATCAAGATCACCACCCTATGTCAAACTTAATATCAGATGGATTTGTTTATCTCAAATAAAAGGGGGAAATATATGTACCTTCAATGCTTAAAGGAGCTTGGGGACATCCTCGCATATCAGTCCCATGACCACAATTATGGCATGTGATTACATAGGAAGGCACTGCAGAGTTCCAGAGGAAGTTCTAAGTCAACATATATGAAAATGACAAGATTTTCTGAATAATATCATTTCACAAGGTAATTGTAGTTGGACGTGTACCAAAGCATAAGATCATTCAGTCTAACCATTCCAAAGTCAAAGGAGGTTATTGCAGTTTAAAATTTTATCGGAACCAGCGAAGACAATGAAAAACTAATACATCTGATTCATTTTTCCAAAAATATTCCCAAGTTCAACTTTTTGGCAGAAGGCCTCTATGATGCTGATATCAAGTTCACTACAACTCAAGAACTTATGATGACATAGCATGCTACAGGTTGCTCTTACTAAGTGCAATTTGGACGTTTGGATGTGCTCCGCATGGATGTTATCAAGTTCAGCAAGATAAGGAGAAAATTTTACTCACAGAATCTCTTTGAATGTCTTCCCTAGCTTTCTTTTTGTTTTTGTGCATGTCTACGCTGCTTGTAAACGTACAATGTTGAGGCAAACTTTTCTGGAGTAGAATATCTTTAATATCTTTATCATTATATTTAACTATCATTGAAAATTTTTTATTTTTTTATCATTAATGCTTATTGCCATTCGCATTAACTTTCTTAAATAAGAAAGATATATTACTAAATAATATATTTGGTAAGATATTTTACTATATAGATTATATACCTATATAATTAGATTATTAAATTTATTTAATATAATATTTATATTCCTATTTTAAATTGAAAATTCTCTATGTAAATACTATTTTATATATATTTGAATTACATAAACTTGTTCATTATTTTGCCATTATCAAATAGGACGAGTGCAAGTGTATTTAACTTTATAACACGAAAGTACATCAAATGATTATAAAAAATTATACTTAATTTAATTAACCACATTTTATAAGAGTATATATATTAAATTTAATTAAAAGTATTAGACACGTGTGACGCACTTGTACTTTTGCTGGTATATATTAGAAAAGCTGACATCCTCTGGTTATATTGAACAAACTCGACAACAGTTGCATGCATTTGGGCTCATTTGGGTGTAGATATGAATCAAATTAATGTGGTCCATGCAGTTGTGTGCAAGTGGGTCCATCCATATCAATCATTGTGTATGACTAATATAGTGTTGTATGCTCTACATACATTGAAGTATGGGAACTTACTATCAGGAGATGAAGTCTGTTTGGATGCACGGCGCCAGGGATCTTGGGATCCATTTGTAAAAACAATTCTGGAGCCTGCAAAACGCAAAAGATTATAAATGAATGTAAAATGACAACTTTGTATATGTGACAGTATAAGGAAGATTAACACCAAACTTGAGTAATTTCCTTTTTTTTTTTTTTGGGTCCATCAAAAGTTGTGCAAGTCCTATATGTTAAACTTGCCCATATTTTTTTATAAGAAACCCACCTTTTCTTCCTGAAGGTAAATGTAAGTCAATGTATTATGTCTCATATTATGGATAAGAACATTGGCTAACGAATTAAGATTTATCAAGCTCATCAAAGAGAGCTTGTACATGCAAGCTTGTTGAAGGCAACAATAACCTTGAAGCTTATTAGAGATAAACCCAAATCTCTTAGGTTTTGATTAATTTTTTGCTTGTTTATTTTTATTCCATGTCTCTTTAAATAGAGCTGTTATTACAAAAATAAGGGAAGTCTTAATTAAGGTTGGAATATAAAAATTTACTAAGATAAAACTATTCTAGTCTAGGAAACTAAAATAAAAAGGAAAGAGATTAAATTAATTTTGCTTGTTATCAGCTGGCTAATTTAGGAAACTAATGAAAGGAAAGAAATCTCATTAACCATGTCACCAGCTATACTAGTATGCAATTGGAAGACTAAGATTACTCTCTCAATGGCATGTGAAAACATGGATGATAAACAAAATAAAAGGGTCAATGTCCAGACCTGCTATCTTTGTGCCCCCATAGTATATATTTGTTGCTTCAACGTCAGGATAGATGCCCTCCCCAAAGACGTTCTTACATAGGTCCAGATGGTATCTGCAACAAAATTTCTCAATTCATAGATAATACCAAGAGCATAAAAGATCATACTATCTAGAAAGTGTGGAACTCCAATTATACACGGCGTACATATAAACATAATGGATTAAGAGCATGCCTTGTGTCAACTTTTGAGGAGCGAATACTATCATTTGATGGTGCTACTTGAAAATATGCAACTTCAGTGCAAACTTGGAACCACCATAAGCGATCAGAATTAGTTTCAGCAACAACGGTGCTTTTCAAATGTTCTTGGTTGTAAGCCTGAACATCGATGCCAAGGCTTCCAACATAGTACTCCTTGACATATTTGGCATAAACTTCCTGTAATAAGAAAGTTATTTTCATTTGTCATCAGAATCATATCAACAGCAAATGAAAGTTGCAATCCTCATTCACAAATCAATATAGTTATCATGTTAAATGGGAAAAAGGGACAATGATATGATCATAGACACAATAGGCATTAC
>CANXYI010709746.1:0-16105 GCA_948208565.1 Hura crepitans
TACCCTACCATGACCCATTTGACCAATCTATCATATTCCTTGTAATGACCATATTTTTCATACAAGCATTCAAAATAGTTTATACCAATTTAATTAATTCAAACATACACATTTAATTATTTAATACCATATAAATTTCCTTAATTTCTTTACATGTGAGTTTTGGCCTAACATGTGCTTTACCGTACATCACATTTCCTTTATTCTTTTCGCACCATTTAGGCTCTAGTTAATGTTTATATGCCATTATTATGCAAAACCCATGCAAAACCGATGCCATACCACATAAAGTAACACTTTCATACATATATACATAACACAATTTGTGCAAAACAATGAATTAAATGCATGAATCACTAATTTCACTTAGTTTGCTCACTAAAAAGGTCTCAATCCACCACTCAATCTTATCCTTCTCTACTCTTTACTTCTTCTTATTCTCTACCTATACACATACACATAATCCACTTAAAAAAATTTCCTCAAAATTCTACCTATAACGTAATGAAAGTTTAAACTCAAAAATATCACACATACCTCAAATGCCACCATAGAAAAATATTAGAAGTTATAAATGACCACTTTTGCTCACCTTAGACTCTATTCTCACCCTTGTGATATCTCCATTTCTAAGCCTTTAAAAAGATAAACTTTAACTTGAATTAGATAGTGGCAAGCATAGAGACAAATTTCATGTATTAAGTTGTTAATTTATTAGAGTTTTAATGGGTGAAATAAGGAGAATTTCTTAGGGTTCCAAGGGAAAGAAGGCATCAACCTTTAAGGGTGAAAAAGGGGTTAGAAATGCTAGTTTAAAATTTCTAGAGTCCACCTTTATGTGTGGGAATGATGGCTAGGATTGTGACAAGTGTAAAATGGATAGTGTAGATTTAATCTTAGGGAATTTACTTCTAAAAATTCATATTTCATGCTCCAGAGCTCCAAAAATTCAGCCAATAGGTCTAAAACTCATTAAAATTAGTATTTTAATTATCCCTCAAAAATTAAAAATTTTCTCCAACAAAAATTATTTTCTTCGGGTAAACATGTCATAAATCAATTTTGTTTATTTACTTCCCAATCTTAGAAAATCCAAAACTAGTTATATTGGCTTAGTTAGAATTTTAACCATCATGTTGTGCTACTTTCAGAATTTTTTAAGCACTTTTAAAATAAATTTTCTTTCAGCTTTAACTAGGTCATTGTTCCTGGGATGCTATAAGACAACTTCAAAGCCTATTTTAACCTCTAAATGACTTTAATTTGATCCCAAATTTCACTAATAATTATGTTTTAATCATTTCTATCATCTTATAGCCTCAGCTCACTTTGGGTTCCTAGAGATATTATTCACTATTAAATGTTCCTAGTTTAAATTATCGAAAAAATTACGGACATTATAGTTCTTCCTCTTTTAAAGAATTTTATCCTCAAAATTACTTAGATTGAACAAGTGTGGATACTGAGTTCTCATATGCTCTTCGCTCTCTCATGTAGCTTCCTCAGCCTTGTGGTGCCTTTGTAACACTTTCACTAGTAGGACAGTCTTGTTCCTCAGCTCTTTAATCTCAAGAGCAAGAATCTGCACTAGCTCTTCTTCATAGGTAAGGTTTAGTTACACTGTGATCTCTTCCATTGGCAACATATAAGAGGGGTCTAATTTGTACCACCTCAACATAGATACAAGAAAAACGTACATTTTTTGTCATTATGGTGGTAATGCTAATTGATAGGCTACTAGCCCTATATGTTCTGTAATCTCATATAAGCCAATAAACCTAGGGCCTAGCTTAACCTTCTAACCAAATCATAGCACTTTCTTTCATGGTGACACTTTGAGAAATACTTTCTCTCTAACTTCATATTTAATGTCTCTTTTCTTTAAATCTACATAAGATATATGTCTATCCATGACCACCTTTAATATGTCTTTAATGATCCTTACTTTCTCTTTAGCATTTCTAGGGTGGTCTGGTCCCATGAGTTTGTTCTCATTCAGTTCACTCCAGCACAAATGAGTCCTACACTTTCTTCTGTACAGCACCTCGTATGGTGTCATGCCTAAACTAGCTTGATGGCTTTTGTTATATGCAAACTCCATTAAAGGTAAGTAATGATCCCAACTTCTTTTGAACTCATTTACAAAACTACATAACATTTTCTCAAGTATCTGGATCACTCGTTCTATCTACCTATCTATCTATGGGCGGAATGACATGCTAAAGGTCAACTGGGTACCTAAGGCTTTATGTAGCTTTTATTAGAATCTTGAGGTAAACCTCAAGTCTCTATCTAAAATGATAGAAATTGGCACTCCATGAAGTCTCACAATCTCATTTTTAAACACCTGAGCCAACTTTTCAAGGGAATAGTCTATTCTTATAGGAATAAAGGGGGTTGTCATTGTTAATTTATCAACTATCACCCACACATCATTACATTTACTCCTAGTCATAGGTAATCCCATCACAATATCCATTGTCACCCTTTCCCAATTCCATTTTAGAATTGCTATAGGGTGAAGCAATCCAAAAAGAACTTAGTGTTTTACTTTAACTTGCTATCATATTAGGCACTTACTTATATGTTTAGTCATATCCTTCTTTATTCCTAGCCACTAGTAGTAGGGCTTCAAATCCAAGTACATCTTTATATTTCCTATATGCATGGCATAAGGGACCTCATGAGCCTCTTATAGGATCAGCTTCTTTATTGCTTTTACATTTGGCACACATAATCTATCATGATAATATAGACATTTATCGACCTTGATCTCAAATTCTGAAGCCTTTCCCTCTTTGACTTAACCCATAATTTGTGTAAGCTATTCATCTTGAATTTGGGCTTCTTTCACTTGCTAGCTCAAGTTAGGTTTCACATGAAGTTTAGCTAAAAGAATTCCATCATCTGTATAATGAAGCTTGACATTCATCACTCTAATCGCTGTTATAAACTTTTGAGTCAAGGCATCTGCCACCATATTCACCTTCCTTGAATGATAGTCAATCAAGTAGTCATAGTCTTTTATTAGTTCTAACCATCACTATTATCTGAAGTTCAATTCTTTTTGAGTGGGGAGGTACTTGAAGCTCTTATAATCTATGTAAATATAACATCTCTCACCATACAAGTAATGTCTCTATACTTTTAAGGCAAAGATAATAGCTAGATCCAAGTTATGTGTGGGATAGTTCTTCTCATGGGGTTTCAACCATTAGGAGGCATATACCCCTATTTTACCTTCCTGCATCAACACACACCCAAGCCTATTATGGGAGGCATTACTATAGATCACAAACTCCTTCCCCTATTTCAATTGAGTAAGAATGAGAGCCTCAGTTAACATAGTTTTCAACTTGTCAAAACTCACTTGACATTTATTGTTTCACATAAACTTCACATCCTTCTTCAGCAATCTTGTCATTGATGTTGCAATCTTAGAAAATCCCTTTATGAATCTTCTGTAATATCCAGCTAACCCTAAGAAACTTTAAACTTCAATGACATTCCTAGGAGGTTTCCACTTTAACACTACTTTTACCTTTCTCGGGTTAACTCTAACACCTTCAACTGAAGTAATATGGCCTAAAAAGGCTACTTTGTTTAACCAAAACTCACATTTGCTTAGCTTGGCATAAAGTTGTCTCTCTTTCAAGGTCTGTAATACCAGCCTCAAATGCTATTCATGCTCCTTTTTAGTCTTTGAGTACACCAAGATGTCATCGATGAAACAACCACAAATTGATTGAGGTATGGCTTTAAGATCCAGTTCATTAAATCTATAAATGCTGCTGGGGTGTTAACAAGCCCAAATGGTATCACCAAGAATTCATAATGACTACACCTCATCCAGAAGGCAGTTATAGGAATGTCAAACTCCTTAATCCTCAACTAGTGGTAGCTTAATCTCAAATCATTCTTAGAGAACACACTAGCTCCTTGCAGCTGATTGAACAAATCATCAATCCTAAGTAAGTGATATTTATTCTTGATAGTTACTTTATTCAATTATCTATAATCAATGCATAATCTGAGTGAACCATCTTTCTTTTTCATGAACAAAATTAGTGCTCCCTATAGAGAAACACTCAGTCTAATAAATCCTTTTTCAAGTAACTCTTGTAATTACTACTTCAACTCTTTCATTTCTACAGGTGCCATATGGTGTAAGAAGCCATGGAAATCGGTGTAGTGCCCGGGTATACCTCAATCTCAAAATCAATTTACCACCATAAGGGTAATCCTGGCAATTCATTAGGGAAAACATATAGGAACTCTAACACCACAACTATTTGATCAAAGCTTAACTCAGCTTTCTGAGTATCCATGATATGGGCCAAGTACATTTTACATCCTTTTTGTATTAATCATTTGGTTGTGGTAGCTAAGACGATATTAGTAGAGATATCCCTCTCTCTATACACAATCACCTTTATCCCATCTAGAGTTTTATGAGAAAGTTTCTTCTATTTATAGTCTTCTACTGCTTTATATCTAGACAACTAGTCCATACCTAGGATATTATTGAACTCAACAAATGGAAGCTCAATGAGGTTTGTTAGAAGTATATGTTCTTAAGCAACTAAAGGACAATCTTTATACACTCTATTAACTATCACTTATTGCCTAATTAATTTAATAACCAAGATGTTTATGTCTATAGGTTCTGGCTCTCACCTTTTATCCTATGCTTATGTAGTGCAAGTGTAAGAGTATGTAGAACTTGAGTCAATGGAAGCTAAGACAAGCAACATAAATAAGGAAAATATACCCATAATAACATTTGGAGAGTTAGACTCCTCCTTAGCTCAAATTTCATACTGCCTCATTAGGGATCGTGCCTCAAATCTGGGTCTCCAGCTAGGACTAGCTCTCTCACTCCTAGCCTCCTTTTAGCTTCTAGTAAAAGTAGGTGAAGATGCCTATATCTGGGTGCTACCTTCTTATCTCTTAGGGAAGTCCTTTTAGAAGTGGTGTTTAGACCTACATGCAAAACAAACACCAGGATGAGTCTTTTAAAAATTCCTTAAATGTTTCCCTCCATAGGTGCTACACCTCAGTGGACCACTACTAGCTATAAGGGAGAGGCACTAGTAGCCTGCTACTATTTGGGCTTAAACTGAGAGCCCTATCTGGACCTTTATGTCTATCTCTGTCCTTACCTCTATGGTGGCTTGGTCTCAGATGTCTATCCTCCTCTCTACCTCTTACTTGCCTCTAGGGCTAAGCTAGCTTGACCTTAGGCAATGAATCTCTTCTTCTGATAGGTCTCCCTTCCTTCCTTTAATAGCTCCTCCATGTCATAAGCTACTGCAACTAAAGGAGTAAACTCTTATATCTTATATGTAGCTATCTGGGTTTAGATCTCTATATTAAGGCCTTTCACAAACCTCTTATATCCTTCCTCTTCTATTAGGACAAGTACCTTAACATATCTACTTAGCCTCATAAAATCTTTCTCATATTCAGAAACTGTCTTCCTCCCCTACTTTAAGTTTTAGAACTCCTATTTCCTTTTCTCTAGATATGGCTCAGTAACATACCTCTTCTTGAATTATTTCAAGAAGAACTCCTATGTCCTCTCTGTTACACTCTTATGTTTTATAGTAGTATCCCACCAATGTAAAGCCTCGTCCTACAATAGTGAGGTAGCATAATTCAATCTCTCCTTCTGAAAATGTTAAAAATACTGTAAGATCTTAATAGTCCACTCTAGCCAATATTCAACTCTTAAGGAATCATCTACTCGAGTTCCCAGGAAGTCCTCAGCCCCCATCTTTTTCAATCTCTCTAGGTAGGTTTTTTGTATTGCTTAGGGCTATAGAGGAGGTGTAGGTACTAGAGGTAGGGTGGCTACAGTAGTGGCTTATCTGAGTATGTGTACCATCTACTACAAAAAAGCTGGTTGTGGTTGTGCCTGAGCCTATACGAGATCTAAATTAGTAGTATCACTTGGCATTAGAGTTTATGACCTATTAGGCTTTTAAATAATAGGTGGAATGTGGCTTTTGACAACTTCTTTAACAAGGGGTGGAGTATGCTCACTCATCGTGTCTCACTATAAGAAAATAGTTATAAACCTTAAGTAGCATTATAGTACATGACCAAAATTAATCCTAATGCATTTATGTAAGACTCTAGGCCTAGAAACACCTAAACCCACTCTGATATTACCAAATGTAACACCTCTTACCTAATCCACTTTTGAACTAGACAAGAAATGTCACTTTCTGGCAAGTCACCTGTCCTGATATTTATCTCACTATTAACTCACTTAACCCGATATGAAACCTTACTTAATTAAAGTTTCTTAGCCTCTCTTTAGCCTAATTTATTATTATTACATTCAGTTTGTATGTAATACAAATTCCTAAGTGTTTTAGATCATTTATAATCAACTAAAACTCTCAAACCATCTTAATGAAATTTTGTAAAAAATTCGGCAACATCATGGCTATTTGGGCAAAATCCAAAAATATCAACCTATAAAATGAACACTTCTTTATCAATATCATTCACAACTTAGTCCATTAGATCCTTCTAATACACCTAATACCTCATTATCATCAATAATACATATATATAGTTCATAAGACACATATTACATAAAATTATCTTATAACATACATCTTATAGACATTCTTACACCACTATCTATCTCCTATACATGAGTGCATCTAAAAGTTATAAAATACAAAACCAAGAAATAGAATATATACCTAAAATAGAGTTGTTTGCTATGTTACTTCTTTATTGAGGCTGACCCATATGATCTATCTACTACCTACACATCGTAAAACCAAATATGCTAAGCATACGTATAGTAGTGAATTTAATGATTCATACAATTAATTACATACAACATGCATAATGTCATACCTTATGTCATTTTATGTATTATGTGTGTCATATCAGTGTGCATGTCAAGCATCATGTAACATGCCAACATGTCAACACTTAGTAGGTATCATATATAGTCATTATATGCGGTAACATTATATAGACATTCAAATATATTAAGGGTTTTTATTATTCAAGTTGTCTTGTCATTAATATCTCATTTAATCAATTATGTTTATTATTTAGTTATTGGCCAATATCTAAAAGACTATCCCTTTAACATTGGATAATAGGATCTCAGTATGTGTGGGGGCCTGCATTTTGGACCTCAAAGGCTACACTCGATTATATCATATCTCATCATAATCATTAAGATTGTATAGGGATTCACATCTCGAACCTCAATAGCCGTTCTCTGTCTTATAAGTTATGCACAGGCCCACATTTTGGACCTCGATGGTTGCACTCCATCATGTCAATCTCATAATGTGCAGTGGCCCATTGTAGACATTAAAGTGGCTACACCTACATAATATTATCAACACATCAGTATCCTCTCATGGTCATCTTCATGGATCGACCTCTTGTGATACTAAATTATCCTAGCAACTGCTACTCCCTAGTTGACTGGTCAACCTATCTAGTAGGTATCTAACTTATATTGGCCTTAATTTATGTTTATTTAATCACCAATCTTCCATTTAGTATATCTAACTTTTAGCAATTTAAAAATGCTAATTATCAAGTTATTATTCTTCTCTTCTCTTCCTATTCATTTCTCAAGTCTCATATTCATCACATTTACTCTAAATCTCTCTCTTTTTCCCTTCTCATATTGACTTCTCTTCATTCGATATCTCATTTCTAGTGGACATAATTGCTCTAATCAATCCAGCTAATAATTTGGCCTCAAATTAAGTTAATCACACAAATTTAGTTCCTTTATTTAAACATTTTGTTTATATATGTATTATATAGTAATGTTAGGTCATCACTACCCTACCATGACCCATTTGGCTAACCTATTATATTCCATACAATCACTATATTTTTCCATACAAGCATTCAAAATATGTTATACCAACTTATTTAATTCAAACATACACATTTAATTATTTATTACCATGTAAATTTCCTTAATTTCTTTACATTTGAGTTCCAGCCATACCATGTGCTTCACTATACCTCACATTTCCTTCATACTTTTTACACCATTCAGGCTCTAATTAATGTGTATATGCCATTCCTACTCAAATCCCATGCAAACCTTATGCCATACCATGCAAACTAGCACTTCCATACATATATACATAGCATAATTTATGCAAAACGATGAATTAAATGCACGAATCACTAAATTAAGTTACTTTGCTCAGCAGAAAGGTCTCAATCCACTACTCAATATTGTCCTTATCTCCTCTCCACTTCTCTTCCTTTATCTACAAACATACACATAACCCACCTTAAATAAATTACCTCAAAAATTCTACCTATAACCTAATGAAAATTTAAACTCATAAATATCACATGAAAATCAAATCCTATATCAAAAAAAATATTAAAAGTTAAAAATGACCACTTTTGCTCACTTTAGACACTATTCATTCCCTTAGGATTTCTCACTTTTTAAGCCTCTAAAATATGAACTTCCACTTAAATTAGAGATAAGGGAGCATGGAGGGAAATGTGATGTATTAAGTTGTTAATTTTGGTGGAGTTTTAAGGGGTGAAATAAGGAAAATTTCTTAGGGTTCCAAGAGGAAGATGTTAGCCTTTGAAGGGAAAAAGAGGGATGGAAATGTTAGTTTGAAAGATCTAAAGTCCAATTTTATGTAGGGGAAGGATGGCTAGGATTGTGCTAAGTGTAAAATGGATGGTGTAGATTTAATCTTGGGGAATTTTCTTCAAAAAAATTATATTTCATGCTTCAATGCTCCAAAATTTAGCCAATGGGTATAAAAATCATTATTTTAATTATTACCTAAAAATCAAAATTTTCTCCAACAAAAATTATTTTTTTGGGTAAACATGTCATAAGTTAACTCCGTTTAATTACTTACTGATCTTAGAAAATTCTAAAACTAGTTCTATTGGCTTAGTTAGAATTTTCTACCATAAAGTTAGGTTATTTTTAGAATTTTTTAAGCTCTTTTAAAAAAAATTTTCGTTTAGCTTTAACTAGTTCACTATTCTCAGGACACCGGTAAGCCAAATTTGCAATCTAATTTAACTCCTTACATGACTTCTATTTAGTTCCAAAGTTCATCTATAATTATGTTTTAATGATTTCTATCACCTTATGGCCTCAGCTCACTTTGGGTTCCTAGAGGTTCTATTCACTATTAAGTGGTCCTAATTTAAAATATTGAAAAAATTACGGACATTACACATTCACTCCTATCCTTCCTTCACCACCACTTGGCTTTTATAAGGACCCTTATTTTCCTTTCCACATAGCAGCTATAATCATAAATTAGGAATATTGAAATCAAATTCCACAAATAGATTTTAGAGTGTTATCTTACACTGATGTAACTCATTTTCTCTATCAACATTTTACTATTATAATACAAGGAATGATTGTTCTTTATAGTAGCATACATAAGTGGACATAAAAACAACCGTAATTAGAATCTCCAACCCTTATACACAATTGATGCAATATTCTTATACATACATGCCCATAAAATAACAAATATAATAATTATACTTGAAACTAGTTAACTAATAATCCATATAAAATATAGCTTCATCCATACACCAACTAATTCCTTTAACATACCTTACTAGACAAAAGCTAGTACATAGTCCTAACATTATAGACAAATGTGGATGTTCTTTAATAGAGCTAATTACAAATAATTCAAAAACATCTTATTACCTTAACTCACTCTTCCTAAGTATTAACTTATGCAAAGAAACCACAACAATTTTCATGAAATTCTATATTAATATTACTTCTTGAAATTGAATCCCTTACACCTATATTTGCAGCAGTTGCCCTATTATAGCTATTGTCACAACACCTTCTGCCTGTAGCTAGCAGCTACGGCTATTGTGCCTTGGTGCACTAGTAGTAGCACTTCCTTGTTGTAGTAGCAGGCCACTCTAGTGTAGTAGAAGCTGGTAGCTATTACCTATCACTAATTTTAACCTCTATTACTTCTTCTCTACTGTCCTATTGTCTCTAATTGTAGCAATGAGAAATTATGTGCATACATGTTTTATGCATTGCTTTTGACTATAAACATAGAAGATATCATGTATGAATAGAGTTTAAGATCAAAATAGCTTTTAAACTTAAAATGGGCTTAATAGTAATCTAAAACATTAGTTATGCCATAATATGAGTAAATTGATGAACATTTAGGCATATAGAGTCTTAAATGAATTTATGCCCTCAAATGAATGTGAAAATGGGAAATATGAAATGATAAATAATAAATGACATGAATGATGTTTTAGAATGCCAAAAGGCATGGTGGCTAAATGGGCAAGAATGTATGTATGTAAGTGTGTGATGAAATATATAGTATAAATTTGATGAATTGTGTATATGAATATATATATGATCATACACATGTGAGATGAATGGTATAATATGAGGAATTACATGTAAGATGCAAAGGATTATGATGTAGTCATATGTGTGTCTATGATTTCTATTAAGCATGAGATAAATGACATATAATCATGTGCATGAAAATGATCATAAGAAGTGATGTTAGTATGGCTAATTAGAAAGAATGCATGAACCTATAAATGGCAATGAACATGTGAACATATAATGGCATACATAATATAATAGAAACATATTTGAATATATATATATATATATATATATATATATATGAATTATTAACATGTAAAATATGAAATGATGATATGAATGGCTTTGTGGTGGTTGTGAAATGCCATAACACATGATGTAATTATTATATAGCCAAATGGCAAAATATGGAAATTGATATATGATAATGAAATGATGATATGAATGGCATATGGTAGTTGGGAAACACCATAACACATGAAAAGATTATGAAATGGCTGAATGGCCTAAATGAGACTTGTCTCTTGATAAATCATCTCTTAAAGCATAAGGGCTTAATGTATGTTATTAGGGATGCTTGAATGCACCTAAAATTTTATGGAAGCTTGATATGATGGTTAAAGCTAATGAAATTTTAATAATGAGTTACAAAGAACTGATGATCATAATATATGTAATAATGTGAAACATAATTAAGTAATGGCCCATAAGAGTATGACAACCTAGATTGGATAGGTTGACAAGTTAACTAGGTGGATGATAGCAATTGCTAGTGCACTTCAGTGTTTAATGTCTATTTATGGGTCCATTTCTAGTTTGACCTAAAGACTTGTATTTTTTTGACATATAAATCTATGCAGGTGAAGTCGCAAAGAGTGCCAACTAAACCACTATACATATTTTTAGGTAGGTGCAATCGTAGAGAGGTTTAATAAGTTCACTACACACTTGTACTGGTGCAATAGTTGTAAGGTTCTATAGGGCCACTACACGTCTATGCTAGTGTAGCAGCTATAAGGTCCAAAACATAAGTCATGCTATATGATGATCTCGAGATCTAGTTTTGGGGGTTGTCTACTAGTTATAGGCAAAGTAAATAAAATTAAATGATAGTAAATGAAAGTGAATGAAAGTAAATGATAGTAAGTGAAAGTAAATGAAGCTAAAAAGAATGATAATTAAATGATATATATTTAGAAGAATAAAACAAGGAACAATAGCATAAGAATAATCTGTATTACAATATGAATCTTATGATTGACATATGGAAGAAAAGATATTAATTCTTCTTTACATATAGTTTATCTTGCATATTATGCATGCTATGAATAATGCATGATCTCATAGATATGAGTGAACATGTGGATATGTAACACTTCATGGAATTAAATGAAATACAAGATTTATGTATGAATGATGGTATGTTTGAATGGTCTTATATGATTGCCGTAGTGTGTTCGAGACATGATGTATGAAGAATAAGACATAAAGAGATGCTTTAATGCAATAAAATGTTATAATATGTGATTATGATATGGTATAGATAAATATTAGAGATGTGTCCATGTTAGTATTTCTAACCTTATGAAAACTTTTTCAATTCTTATGCATATACATTCATTTATATAAAATTGATCGTTTTGATGATAGAGCTATATGTTATCCTTGTTTATTTTATTTAAAGTATTCAGTACATGGTTAATGATAGAAGTATGTTGGTAATGTGATTAAATAACATCTAAAGGCATGTGATAATGTGATGCATTCTTTATTTATTTCTTTGAATTATTAATACCTATTAAGAAAAATAACTTAAATGAATGATATTAAATGCTAGTATAAATATGCCATACTATACTAGATACACCACTAATCTGCAAAGCATAGCACATCATTTGTTTTCGATACATAGGTATAAGGATAGCTTAAAAGGAAGGACCTTTAAGCTATAAAGAGCATGGATTTATCTAAAGACGATGTTAGATAGAGATTTTTGTATTCCTTATATAGAAATTACATAAAAAGAGTGTATGTAAAGTTATATGTATATTGATGAATAGATGATAGGCCTGCTATGTATTAAAAGTTGATATGATCTTCTAATATATCTATATGTGTATGGATTATAATGGATATGAGACAAGTTTTGATACTTATTTGTATTGTGATATTGAGATGATAATGATTTTTGGATGGTTAAATGGATCAAGTTGACGTTGAGATATAGTTAAATGTAGAAGTGTGTTTTTATGCTGGTTACTGTTTGGGATAGTGTCCCGATATAGCCATTATGCTACTAGATTTTTGGCATGAGGACCCCATTAGTAAACTTCATTGGAGGATTTTTGTTAAGAATTGTTTTTATAAGTTGTATGAATAAAGAATATGTAATTGATTAAGAAGGAAATAAAAAGGATTTTAAGTAAACTGGATAAGTAGATAAGATGAAGTATGGTTATGTGTCGCTCCTTATTCGAGTCTAGCAACTTGATGTGCAAGGGGTGTCACATTTGGTTGCATCAAAGCTCTAGTTTTGGCATTCCTCAGAGTAATAAATAGAGTAAGGGACATAAGTATAGTAATGAGATGAAGTTATAAGAAGTGAATGGTATGTTGACAAGGATATGGCATAGTAACAATGTAATGCCCATGTGTCGAGGCTCTATGAATAGTACCACTAGGTCCGAGAAGTGTGCCTAGGGTGTCGGGTCACTTATATGAGAATTCAGGCAACAACACTAGTCATGAAACCTCAAGGAGCTTTAAAATGATGAAAAAAGAAAAATTTAAAAATTTAGCAGAACCAATAATTCAATTTAGTCTGTAAGCTATTGATTTGTGGGGTTAAACTAAGTCAAGCTGGGAATAACCTAAGATGTGCCTAAATGGACCCGAAAATATCATACCCTATTGATAAAAAATTCCACTGAGTCTATTGGTGAAAGAATTTTTGAATTCAGAGGTCGTTTGCAAATTTTTGTAATTTTTAAGGTTGGCACATAAATAAAGGTAGCTTGAAAACTATCTTATCAAGGGAATTTGGCTGTAAAAATTTATGAGCATGTAGAGGGGATTAAATAAGGAATTTTAAAATAAACCGTGTAATGTTTTGAGGTTTTTATGATTTTTAATGATATTTCAAAGTTGCTACCAAAACCAAGCCATTTTGGGATGGGTTAAAATGGCACAAGACCCACCTGTACCATGCCAGCTGGCTTAAGAGCCATTACACAAGTCAATTGCCCTTGCCAAGTGGCAAATTCCACTCACAAAAGAAGAAATTTTCTTTTCTCCTTGCTATTGGAATCGACGCCACATAGGGAAAGAAACTCCATTTTCATCATCTTCTTCAGCCTATTCTAGAAAACTCTTTTAACCTAAATTCATCCTTATATGTTAAGGTAATTCTAGAAAAAAGAATCACTAGAAAAAGAGCTCTTAATAATTGATTAAAAATCATCAAAGCGAGCAAGGTCAGGAAGCATTCCAACAAAGGTCTAAGGTGAGCTTCTTATGATTTTTTTAATTTTTCTTGAGAAATTTTGAATAGGAATAGTTGCCTATAATTGCTTGGGACTAATGGAATGTGTTTGTATGGTTTTTAAGGGAATTAAAGTGCAATTTGGCCTGAGAAATAGACTATTTTCATTTAGACGAGGGCTGGAATTCTTTTCTTATGAAGGCTTGAATTGGTTTGGGAAATCCTTATTTTGTTATAAAGGTACATGAATTCTTGTATTCACTTTATGCCACCCTAATTTCATGGGTAAAATAGAGTTTTAAGTGAGGTATAGTGCTATTGCATTGATGACAATATAAGGCTTACATGAATCGTTAGAGAATTTAGTGTAAGTGAATGTTACATGAGTGATTGCTAGGAAGAATTTTCTTGTGAGGTTGTGTGTTGCTTACTAGCTGAGAGGGAATAAGGGGTCGATGGGATAAATATGTGTGTTTAAAGTGGCTTTAGATTAATTGGTGTATCTATGAAATGAGTTTATGTTAAAGGTTGGTATAGGCAAGTTGATTTATGTATGTTTGGCATGAACATAGTGAGTGGCCAAGAGGTTTGAAGTATAATTATGTGTGTTTGTATAATTTGGAATATGAGTGAGTAGCATGTACATGGAGGCATACTTAAATGTCTAGTATATTAGGCCTATAATGTATGAAATGATAGTGTGGCATGTGATAGGATTGATTAGTGCATGAAGGCATGAAAAGTAGTTATGGTCGAGGCATGTAACATGTATAAACTATCTTAAATGGCATAAAAACGTGCATGCTTGTGTATGAATGTGTTTAGGCTATGGATAAAATGTTGAATGTATAATAGATACTATGAAAATGAATGATTAAGGATAAGGGATAGTTGTACCTAAGAGCTAAGTTCAAGAAAGCAGCATGAAAACTTTAGCAAGGTGTATATAATGAGCATATGTAAGCAAGCCTAATATAATGGACATGAAATGGCATAAATGGCTTAACATCATCAAGCTAATTGTATGTAATGTGCATGGCATGAAATGAATGTTTGACATTTACCTTAAAAAGGCAAGTAAAGGCTTAAGAAATGAACTTGAACTTTGGCCTGAAATGAGACCTATTTTCGAACTAGAAAGTGAACTTCAAAAATGGCTTGTAGAGTGCCTAAAATATGTGCCTAAAAGAACTATTATGATGTGATTACTTGAAGTGGATTGTATGCCTATTGTTTAGCCTTTTAAGTGGCTTAATTGATGTTGGCTTTAGGCCTATGGAATGTATGAATTTTTAGGTGAAAACTGCACTGAAAAAGGCTAAAAAATGGACCTAGAAATAACTATTACAAAATGAAGAAATGACTGATAACTATCTAGGATTGACCATTATCTGAATAAAAAATATACCTGGACAGTAAATGGCAACTAAGTAGGAGTTAAATATAGAATCAAAGCAAGGATAATATGGATTAAACATTGATCAATATAGGACCTAAAAATAAAATTGGATATTCACCCGGTACTATTTAATTATGGGTATACCACATCGGGATAAAAATTAGACTGTCCTATTAAATTAATATCTATCTATTTATCATTCAATAATGTTCTAAGAAGTTAATCAGTAAAGAAATGAACATAATTTGAGGTTATGGCCAATTAGTTAGACATCCACTAGATGGGTTGACCGGTCAATTTAGGGTTTTAGTAGCTGCTACACTGTCTAATTTTTAGGCAGGGCCGGTACAACAGTCAAGGTCCATTTTGGGGCCACTATACTAGTCTATTGGACAAACCACGTTATGACTTGCACACTTAGTGCTATTTATCAAATTATGCAAGTGTAGTGGCATAGGTCTCGAAGGGCCACTGCACTAGTTTGTTGGACAGAGCAGTCTGTTTGGCAAACTAGATTGTGTATATAAATTTGGGCATGTGATTTGGGAGGTCTATGGACTGATCCCTATAATGTTTATCAGGCCGATGCAACGGTCGGGGTTAGAATATGGATCACTAAACTATTTTAGTTCCCTTTAAGTCCAGCGTATTAAAGAGTCATCTATCTAGTTGGGCCTGGTAATTTAATTTAATAAACAACATATGCATTAATAGTGATGATTAAAAACCATAAAATGCATAATTTGAGATAATTATCTGAATGGTACTTCAGTATACATATTTAGGGGCATTTTGGTAATTTTCACATATATGGACTTTATTAACCAAATACTTG
>CANXYI010709776.1:0-10628 GCA_948208565.1 Hura crepitans
GCCATGCTCCAACAACTATTGGGCAATAAGTTACTAGAGGAGGGATAGTTTCTCGAAGCGATGCTAAACAAACATCATGAATAGTATGAGTTTACCTATTTTCCTTTCAGAGATGTAAGATTTGTTGAGATAGGCTACTGCTATTACACCTACTACATCTGTACCAGTACCACAACCACCACAGCCAACCTGTCAAGCTCTGTAAAAGAAATACCTTGAGATGATTAAGAAGATAGGAGTTGAGGATTTTAGAAGGGAGAGAGCTGTAGGTAGAGTGAAGTATTGGTTGGATAGGACAGAGCAAATTATGAAGTAACTAAAATGTTCCCTTAAGGATAAGGTTATTTATGCAACCTTTCTTCTACAATAAGATGCTTACTAGTGATGGGTTACCTTAATAGAACACAAGGTTAAAAAAGGATTTGACATGAGACTTCTTTTTAGCAAAGTTCCATAAAAAGTACATTACTGAGAGATATTTTGATAACAGAAGATAAGAGTTTATTTACCTGAAACAAGGCTAAAAAACTATAATGGTGTATGAGAAGGACTTCACCATATTAAATAGGTATGCTAAGGATGTGGTGTAGATTGAAGTTGACTGTTGTAAGAGATTTGAAAAAGGGCTCAACATTAAGATTAAACCAAGATTGCTCCTATGATGATTACAGACTTACAGCTCTTATATATACTTATTATATAGTTGAAGAACATCAGAAAAGGTGAAGAGAGCTATATCAGAAGAAGAGGTCCTATGGCTAGAAAGCAATTAGTCGAGCTCAAAATCCAGACAAGAAGTTTAAGGGAAGTCTATTTAGGGGGCAATCATAGCATTTCTAGAGATAGGGTCAATATTAGAAGTAAGGATAGGAGACTTAGAGTAAAAGGAAGTAGTAGTCACAAGTGGCTAGTGCACTAAGCTCCATAACTTGGAATAATCCTATACCTCAGTGTCTAACATGCCATAAGAGACATAAGGACAATTGTTAGGAAAATAAGCTAGGAGTATGCTTTGGGTGTGGTTCATTATATCACTTTCTCAGAGACTATCCAAAGAGTTCCAATACAGGTCAGGGATCGACACCTATTTCTATCTAAGGTCAAGAAGGAGATTGAGGTAACTGGTGAGATAAGATAGAGAGAGATTAGAGGGCCAAATCTAAGTCTAGAGTGGAGCTTAGAGCACTAACTAGGCAGTATGCTATTTAAGCTAGAGATGAGGCATACTCTCTAAATGTTATTATTGGTACATTCCTTCTCTTTGACTCTCATGCTTTGGCTTCAATAGATTTAGGGTCTACACACTCATATATATGCATTACATGGGCATAAGATTGGGGGTTAGTTTCAAAGTACATTAACTTAGAGATTCTAATTAGCAACCTCATAGGTCAACATGTGATAGTGAGCAAGGTCTTTAAGGTGTGTACTTTAAGGGTACAAGGACACCAATTTTTAGTTAACCTTATAGAGTTAGCTTTTGATGAATTCAACTTGATCTTGGGTATGGATTGGCTATCTAAGTATCAAGTTATCATGGATTACAAGCAAAAAAGGTTATGTCTTAAAGCTAAAGATGGCACAGAGATTACAATTATAGGGGAAATAATGAATTTTCTCTCTAATGTTCTCTCAACTATTATAGCTAGAAGGTTGAAAAGAAAGGGATGTCAAGCTTTTTTAGCTCATGTGTATGATGTACATAGTAAAGAGTTAGATGCCAATTCTATACTAGTAATGTTTGAGTATGTAGATGTTTTTCCTGAAGAGTTACCCAGTTCACCACCTAAATAGGAACTCAAATTCAGAATTGAGGTATTACCAGGCACTACTTAGATACCGATACCTCTATATCAAATAGATGTAGTAGAGTTAAAGGAGTTGAAACTTTAGTTGCAAGAATTGCTTGATAAAGGTTTCATAAGATTGAGTGTATCACCATAGGGAGCACCAATTTTTTTTATGAAGAAGAAGGATGGTTCTCTTTGATTATGTGTGGACTACCAACTATTAAACAAGGTGATCAATAAGAACAAGTATCCTCTACCAAGAATAGATGATTTGTTTGATTAGCTTAGAGGACTAGGGTGTGTATTGATGCAAGAAGGCAAGGTTGTAGCTTGTGCTTCAAGATAGTTAGAGCTGCATAAGAAGAACTACCCAACTCATGAATTAGAACTAGCAATAATAGTGTTTTCTTCGAATATTTAGAGACACTATCTCTATAGAGAGAAGTGTTATGTTTATATAGATCACAAGAGTTTAAAGTACCTTCCTATCTAGAAAGAGTTAAACCTAAGATAGAGATAATAGATAGAATTGATCAAGGATTATGATTGCCTAATTTATTATCATACAGGAGGGCTAATGTTCTTATGAATGCTCATAATAGGAAGTTCATGTCAATTATAAAGTTTATAAATGTCTGGTTACAGCTACTGGGTAGTGAAGCCTTATTGGGAGAGATGTAAGTAAAGCATAGTTTGCTAGAACAAGTCAAGGATTCTCAGAGAGATAATCATAGATTGATGAGTGTGATTACTACCAATTAAGAGGGAAAGCCCACTGAGTATGAGATAAAGTGTTATGGTTGTTTGTATTACCATTACAAGATCTATGTACTATATATGAAAGAACTAAAGAAATAGATTCTGCAAAAGTCTTATAGTGCTCCTTATGCAATACATCCTGGTAGCACTAAGATGTACCAAGACCTGAAGTTGTCTTATTGGTGGCCAAGTATGAAGAGAGCTATATTTTGAATTCATAACCAAGTGCCTCACTTGTTAGCAGGTGAAGGCAAAACATCAAGTTCTATCTTGATTGCTTCATTCTATAGTAATTCCAGAATGGAAATGAGATATGGTTACTATGGAATTCATGGTTAGTTTATTGATGACAAGAAGTAGATGTGACTCAATTTGGGTGGTGGATTATTTGATAAAAACTGCTCATTTCATACTAGTCTAAATGGACTACTCTCTAGAGAAGTTGGCTGAGTTGTAAATTAATGAGATATTTAGATTACATAAAGCACCATCTTCCATAATATCTAATCAGGACTGAAGGTTTACATTGAGTTTTTAGAAAAAGCTTCATAATGCCTTGGGTACTCGATTAAGCTTTAGTATGGCATTTCATCTACAGACTAATGGACAATCAAAAAGAGTCATTCAAGTATTTTTTCGATATTTTAGTGAATGGGTAGTTAGTTATGTGTAACATTATGCTTATGACAAGGCATGTTTATTAGGTGCTTAAGGACATGTTAAGGAGTTGTGCCATCGAGTTCAAGGATAGCTAGGATAGCTATTTGTCATTGGTAGAATTTGCTTATAATAATAGCCATCAAGCAAGTTTGGGAATGGCTTATTATAAAACATTATATAGACGAAAGTGCACAACTCCATTATGTTGGAATGATTTAAGTGAGATAAAACTTATAGGACTAAACATGATCCATGATACTGAAGAGAAAGTCAAAATCATTAGGTATAAGTTGAAGGTAGCTTTAGATAACAGAGGTCATATGCCAACCTAAAGAGGAGAGATGTATAATATGAAGTGAGAGATAAAGTGTTCCTTAAGGTTTCACCTTGGATGAATATTCTATGGCTTAGGAAGAAGGGCAAGTTAAGTTTGAGGTTTATTGGTCCATACAAAGTGATAGAACGTATGGGATCTATAGCCTATAGGCTAGTTTTGCCTCCTGAACTTCAATAGATGCATGATGTCTTCCATATGTCTATGCTATAGAGGTATAGATCAGATCCTCCACATGTTATATCAATTAAAGAAGTTGAGGTTAGACTAGATCTAACATATGACAAAGAAACCTATAACAATCTTGGCCACTAAGGTAAAGGAACTTCAAAACAAGTATGTGGCTTTGGTGAAAGTTCTTTGGAGACATTATGGCATGGAAGAAGCCACTTAGGAGATAGAAGCTCAAATAAGGGAGTAGTATCCTCATTTGTTTGAACTAGATAATTTTGAGGATTAAATTTCTTTTAAGAGGGGAAGAAATGTAATGCCCAAAAAATCCGAATTTTATGATTAATACTTTTTTTAGATGAATAGTGCTTCTAAGACTCATGGTGCAGTAAAGTTACTAGATTAAAGTATTAGTCAAAAAATAATTTTGGCCACAATTTGAAATCAATTGGAGTTCATTTGACCATTTAAAAATGCTAAAAAAGTACTTATGATAGGGTCTCAAGAATAGTGACAAAGGTAAAGTTGAACTATAAATAATTTTCAAAGTTGCTTAGAAAATTCTAAAACTTATACAACTTAATACTAAAAATTCTAACGAGTTTAATGGCATTCGAATTAGAAGTTTTGGAGATCGGAAAGTATTTTTACTAAAATTGAGTTACATGAAATTATGGCATTTTAACTCAATTTTTCATGATTTTTAAGCTCTAATTTTTAGGGACTTATGGGCATTAATTACTTTAATTTTTAAAAGAAAAGTTAGAGGAAAGAAAGTAAATTTTGGTGTTCAAAATAATGGAAGAAGAGAGGAAACAATTAAATTCTCACAAAAATCACACATATATATAAGTCAACATTCTTTTCACTTAGTCAAACCTTGAATAGTATTAAACACCCTCCCCCTTCCCTCCATTTCTAGCTGACACTACCTTAGGAAGAAATCACCATTTGTGATTCTTTAAACCTCTATTTTAAGCCACCAAAATTAAATGGTTACCCATTCATAGCCTCTAAATGTTGTGTGAAGTAGAATTTTATGGAAATATTAGATAGAAAGCTTAGTTTTATATCTTAATGAATAATAACCAAATTTCATTTAGGTAAGTTTTTCCAAACTTCGACATTTTTTCCATGATCCTCGAGTACTTAAGAGTATTTCTTTGTGATCAATTTCTATTTTTAGTGATTGTATGATTTTATACAGATTTTAACTAAATGAATTTATAGTTCATAGTTAAGCAAGGTGACAAAAAAAAATGACAAAAGGAAGGAGAAAGCATAAATGAGCCTTGTCTATGCATTTTGACTCATACTATAAGTGTAATTGATATAAAATGCCTAATTCTTGTATGCCTTAAGTGAATATGTGTGTATGCATTAATATAAGTGTGTGTATTAATGATTAACTGTTATGTATTAATAATCTTGCAATCAGTTTATATGCTTAGAATTATATAAGTAATAACAGAAGTGATAGAGTGATTATGTGGTGCTAATGGCCGAAATTGATGCTCATGTGAATAAGGAAATTTTGTGCAATTAATAAGTGTAATATAAGGAATGTGTACTAAAATGCTTATAGCATACATTATGTGAAAATGAATGAATGAATATGGCATGGTGTATATGTGAGAAATGATTAGATAAAAATTGCATTAATATTGGCTGAATGATGCTTATTGGGGGTGCTTGAGAGTCTACTTGATCAATGTGTTATATTTATATGTTATGTGAAATTCATTAGGTTATTTGATTATGGAATGTATATAAATTATGGGTAAATGCATGTCTTGGTTATTTTGATGTATAGGCTAAATGGAGTGAGGCATAAATGTGTAGAATTGAGATGTTAAAATGTCGTAAAATGTGAAGTTTATGTATATTATGGTACGAGGTGCGTTGGGCTGAAATTATCATGCGATGGTGTATGGAATTTATGTATTATTGATGTGTAATTCAATTATTACATGGCATATGAGATATATATGTGCTTTTTAATGAGATAATTTGGTCGAATAGAATGGTGGCCATATGCTATGGTTTTAGTCATGATAAATAACTAATGGAAATGTTTATGAGCATGTTATAAGTATTTGAAGCTTTAAGTAAGCATGACTAGTAATATGGACATATTATACATTGAGATACTAAAGGACATTTATGTGTATTATTTTTGGATAAGATGTCTATGTTATGTTTCATGCTAATAAAGTGAGCTAAAGAATCGTAATAACTTAACAATGGTAAGGTATAGACTGCATAAGCAAATTAAGCTTAAGTAAAGAGGAAAATTTTAATAAATGTAATTAATAGCCCATTTGAGTAAAACAACCTAGTTGGATAGGTTGACCAATCAACTAAGGTTATTAGCAGCTGTTAAGGTACATTTGTGCATTTTTATGTTGGCTAATAGGCCTATGTTATTTGTTAACCCATAGGTTTACATTATGTCTATCTTTGGGCCTACATTTGTAAATGAACCCTTATGTTCATACTTAGGTTAGAATGGCCTTATGCTTGCTATGTTAGTCTTCAGATTTATGTTGCTATTGATTTATAGACCTATGTTATGTTCGGCTGACGGGCCTTAGTTATCCTCAATCTTTGAGTCATTTAAAGGTCATACTAGCCATCCACCTTATTATCCATAGGATTTTTTTCCTTGATATGTGTAATTAATAAATGAAAATAAGAATATGTACACTAAGAAATTCTATAATTTGTATATTAGAGACATTATACATCATATCTTTAGATGTTTGACTTTATGTATGTTTTTGTGACTTAACACTTTTGTTGTACATGTATACATCTAATATCATGTTGATGTTATATTTAATATGCTACAATGTTTATGAGTTAATATCTATGTATGCATGAACAAATATGATTTTGCATGTTTTATCGAGTACACCACTAAGCTATCGCTTAGTGCATCATGTTTTCTTTGTGATGTGTAAGTTTAAGAAGAACATATTAAGCTAAAAGCCTCAGTGCGATAAGATCTACAATAGAAGGCTTATCTTTTGGTATACATTTTGTTGTATATAAATTATGCGATGTAAATGTAGAAGTACTTATATGTTGTAAATTGAGAAAATAGGCCTACAATGTATAATTATGTATTTTAAAAGCTATTAACATTTTGTAACTATATTAAAGATAGTTTTAAAATGATTTGCTTATGTGATATCTCTTCTTGAGGTTGAGATTATGTTTTGTGATGTTGAATGATTTAGAGTGATAATAAGATCACAGAAGTAGTGGATTGAGTTTGGATTAATATAAAAGTGTTTATTTTTAATATGGGTCAATATTAAAATTTGGGATAGTGTCCTAGTAAAATCGTTATGCTACCGAATTTTTTATGCGAGGATTCCCAAATTTGCTTTTCTTACTATGTTTTGAAAAGTTTTTTTAAACTCACATTTTCATAATCGAAGTAATTTGTTAAGAATAATTATAAACACATTTGATATGTTAAGATATGCTGGTTTAGATATTATGTTTATGTGTACGCTCTCTATTTAAGTTTAACAATCGGTTCGGGTAGAGGGTGTGACACATTTACTCTAAATCTATCCCTTGCCTTCTCATATTAACTTCTCTTCATTTCACATTTTACATTTATTTCAAGTTTAATTTATCCTATTTTTAGTGACCATAATTCTTCTAATCCACCAAGTTAAAGATTGGGTCTCAAATTATGTTACTTACACAAATTTATTTTCTTTAGTTAACATTTTAATTATATATATGTTATATAGTCTTGTTAGGTCTTCATTACTCTAGCATAACCCTTTCAACTAAATTAGTATATTCCATGTAATGACCATATATTTCCATAAAAACATTCAAATTATGTTATACTAATTTAATTAACCTAAACATACATATTTTTCCATTTATTACCATTTAAATTCCATTAATTTCTTTATATGTGAATTTTGGCCATATTAGGTACTTCACCATGTCTCACATTTCTTTCATATTTTTCACATCATTTAGGCTAAAACTAATGTATACATACCATTACTAATCACATCTCATACAAATCACATGCCACACTATGCAGACACACTTCCACACATAACACAATTTATGAAAATTAATGAATTAAATGCATGCATCACTAAATTCACTTACTTGGCTCACCAAATTGGTCTCAAATCACCATAGAATCTTGTCCTTCTCTTCTCTTTACCTCTTATAATGACCCAAAAATCCCGACTCTTATGAATAGTACTTTCTAAGGTGAATAGTGCTTTTCCAAAACATGAGTGACATTAAGTGTACCAATGGGAAGTAATAATTATGAGAGAATTTTAGGCAAAGTTTGAAGCCAATCTGAAGTCATTTGGATGGTTAAAAATGCTAAATAAGATTTTATAGCAGTGTTTGTTAATAGTGCCATAGGTAAAGCTGAACTATAAAATAATTCAAAAGTTGCTCAACATAATCTAGAAATTTTACAACCTAATACATAAAAATTTTGAATAGACAATTGCCTTTGGAATCAGAATTTTTAGATATCAAAAAGTATATTTACCGAGTTTTTGGCTAAGGAAATATACTAAAATTTCCTATTTTCTTCGTCTTTTGAGCCCGATTCTTTAGGGGTCTATAGGATTCATATTTACCTAATTTTTGAAACCTATATTAAGGAATTTCAATTCTTCTAGAGGATAGAAATAAATTATGAAAACAAAAAACAAAATAATTTTTCAAAAAACTATAAATACCCTAAAATCATTTCATTCCACCCATTTCTCCATTTCCCCCTAATTCCCACCTCTTTTCCCTTAAAAACTCGAAACCATCTCCCACTCATCTTCTTATTTGTTTTCTTCAATCCCTTTCACACCCACTTTGAAAAATATATCTTGATAGTTAGGGCATTTCAGGACGAACCCATAGACACCAAGAATGCCTTATTTGGTGGAGAATCTCAAGAGGAATCAGGATTTCTTTCACAAAGTGAATATTGACCCTTTTTCAATCTAATAATTTTCTTTCCATAATGATATTTTTCCTACATCCCTTGGGTGTCCAATAAGCCATTTTAAGGTAATTTTAATTTTTGGTTAACTATTTGATTTTATATGGATTTTCTAAAAATGAACCTATTTGAATTCATAAGTGAGAATTTGAACTAGGCTTTTCAAGGCAAGGAGAAGTCTTGGGAGAGCTTCGGGCATACCTGACAACTATTTTTTTATGTGTAATCACTTTAAAATGAATGAAAGTGCATGGAAATTAATTATGTGTATTTATGGCATATTAATGTATTAATGACAATTAGGAGTTGAATGCATGAGATAGTTTAATGTTGTTCAATGGTAATGTTGGATCATATAAGTGTGTATTATGAATGATGAGTGTATGCCATGAAGGGGCCAAATGCCTCATTTAGGCTAGGTACATGATTTATATGCTAGTATTGCCTAAAATGAATGTATATGTAATGTATGGGGAAAATGTAAATGCCATTACATATGCTTATATGTGATAAAAATGAACATGTGTGTGCTTATAGTAATGGTTGAATGCCTCTAATGTGAAAATGACATGTTTTAGATACATTTGTGGCATAAAGAGGATGTATGAATAATGTATAGAGAAAAATGGCATAAATTTGATTGTGAGTGGAACATTTTTAAATGCATAAGTGTGGGCATATAGAGGTGGTTGAATGCAAAATTGACATGTGTGTGGACTTTTGCCATGTAATGAGGCATTATGTGACTAATATTAATAATTGTCAATATTGGGTGTTAATTAGTGTATGGATGTGAGTCATAGTCTTTATGCAAATGCTTGATGCATTAGGCATTATAAGGTGTGAATGCATGATAATGATGAGGATTAAATGTGCTTGAAATGACAAGTGCATGTATGATGTATGTTATGGCCATATAAGGCCTAGTAGTGCTTTAAATGCCATATTGAGGTACTAATGAGAACTAAGATGCATTGATGTATTTTATGACATTGAAATGTGTTAATGAAGCTTATTAAAGAGTTTTGCATAAACATTGAAGTCATTATGCTTATGGGAGCTAAATGGTGTATGAGTTTTAGGCATAAGAATGCATGTGATGTTATATGTTATTGTTTTGAGCTATTAGATCTAGGTAATGTGATCTTTTAGTGGTAGTAAGCTTATGTTAGCCTAAGTTGGCTACATGATAAGATTACATGACTTATGCTACGGCATGTATTTTTTTCAGCCTTACTAATGTGCAAAATGGCCAATGAGATGAAATTATATGATGACACGGTGTAAATGGTGTAAAATGTATAAATGGCTTAAATGACATAATATGATGAGTTTGATGATGCCTATATAGTTAAAAAAAATGTAGTTTGGATAGGTTGACCTATCAACTAGGATCTTAGCAGTCGCTAGCTTACCTTTGGGTATAAGACCTATAGATTACCGTTTCACATGTTGACGGACACAAGGCCTTCGAGGCAATATTTTTTCATGCTTTCTGGTATGAGGCTTATTGGTAAATGTTTTTATGTGCTTTCAGGTGTGAGGCTTATAGGCTAATGTTTATACATATCTACAGATGTGAGTGCTAATGGGTACAATGTTTTTAGGTACTTTAGAGTACGAGCACCTATGGGTACATTGCTGTTATGTACCTTCAGGTGTAAGGACTTCAGGCCAATGTTATCAACTATCCAGCCTTGGATAGTTGTCTCTTTGATATAGGCATTTGTTAAACAATGTATAGACTTTAAAATGATTATGTGGCATAAAGATGATTATGAAACCTGAAACTTAATTAATGATGACTATAAGGCTATAACATCTAATGTATGTTATTAAGCTTCTATAATTGCTTAGATGAGTATGTGCTTATTATGAGGACATAAATGCACATGTTAAGCTTATGGCTTAT
>CANXYI010709848.1:0-14723 GCA_948208565.1 Hura crepitans
GGAAACTATATTTTTTTTGTATGCCTCTGAGGGCTAGTGTTTATGATTGTGTATGATAGCATTAAAGCCTATTGTTTGGCTTTGAGATTAGCTTAGATGTCTTTAGCTTTGAGCCTATGTATGTGCTTAAAAAAGATATTGAAAACTATGTTAAAATTATACTTAAAATAGTACTAGAATTTGACTTGAAAAGTGGTTGAAATGACCTATAACTATCTAGTTAATCATTACCTGAGCCAAAAATGTCACTAGAAAAAAAGTTAGTTTCTTGAGAACTAATGCCATGATAAATCATAACATATTAAACCATGAATTTTGGTAATAGCAGAATTAAATATTTTGGAATTTTTACTCGGTAGAGCCAAAATGTGGTTATATCAAACCGACAGAAAAATAAAATATATGATAAAATTTTTAATTGTCCATTTTTGGAACATAAATATTATAAAGATATTTTTTTGTTAATAATTGAACTTAAATTGAGCTACTTCACCTATTATTTAGACACCCACTGGATGGGTTGATCGGTCAACATAGGGTTTTACAGTTGCTAGGCATTTGATGTTTAGGTAGTAACTTTATTAGTGGCTGAAAAGGCATATGGGTTGATCTTCATTATGTCACCCAGTTGTTGATGATATTTACTTATGTCCGGGGTGGCTTACGAGCTAATCTCTATTATGTCACATAGCTACTTTTTACTTGTGTTTGGAGAGGCCACGACTAATCTCTTTTATGGCATGCATGTCGGTGCAACGTGTAAGTATAGAATGGGGACCACTACACCATTTATTTTTCCTCTAGATCCAATATTTTTAAGTGTCGTGTTCCTAATCGGGCCAGTGAATTGAATCTAATGAATCATTAAAATGGTCATAGAGTTAAAACTTAAGCATGACTGGATAATATTTTATGGGTATTGATAAAATACAAACCTAGGGGCATTTTGGCCATTCTACACCTAGGTGTTTAAATAAATCGATTAATGTAAAGTATACAGGTTGTGAATGTTAATAACTACTTTAAATGATTTATGTGAGCCAAAAAGGTTATTTTATAATTTATAAATGCCTTAGGGGTATTTTAATAATTTTCCCACTGGTAATAATTAAAGGCTTAAAATGGCATAGCTTTGATCATTAAATGGCTAATAATGACTAAGTACATAAATTAAATGACTGGTGATAAGTAATTAGATAGCTACAGGCAGAACCACCTTAAAGGTAAAATGGTAATTTTGCACGTATATTAGTAATTGACTTGATAATTTAATTTCTTGACTATTATTATTGGAAAAAACATAAATAAATGGTTTACCTATCGTAAAGTCATTAACTACATTGTAATATGTATGTTTAGAATTAAAAAGGGTATTTTGGGCTTTCAAGATAGAAAGGTAAGATTATGGGTCTAATAGTCTTGAATGAACAGTAGTAACTCCATATATGTTGATTAAAAAGGGTTTTACATGATGTAAATGCTTGAATTTAGCACTGAGTATTTTTATACTCAGCATACCTATTTCAATGCACAAGTACCCAAGACAAAGACATCACCTCATAAAGTGTGCAATAGAGTTCAGAGGTTAAAGTGAAAAGGTGGATCATATGTAATAAGTAGATTTTGCACTCCATGTACTTAGGTGGGGAAAGTGGGTACAATGTATATAAAGGTCATAAGACAACATTTGTCTATATATTAGACCATGTTGTAACTAAATAAGAGATGTTTGATTTCTTATGTGTATGCTTTATGTTATGTGTTTAAAAGCTTGAGGCTTTATATATTTTATGGTGGCTTGAGGCCTATGATTGCTGTATGATAGAAGATGTTAATAGGTTGATATTTTGGGGACTAGAAGGGTCCAAGAGATGTGATATAGATAATATTGAAGTGTCTACAAGCGGAACTCAAAATTTGGGATAAGGACACGGGTAGCCGTTGTGCTACCAAATTTTTAGAGGGTATCAGATTGTGTTAGATTTCTTCTATAATGGCTTAAACATAGTGATACAAACTTAAATGGATTATAAGAACTAGCTTGAGTAATTTTGGAATCAAATAGGGTTGTCTAGTACAGTATGAGTAAAAGTTAAATGAATGGACCTAGGGCAAATTTCAAGATGGGTGGCCTGGCGAGAAGTACACCCCTTATTGGGTTTCTTTGGGAACACAGTAGAGGGTGTTACACAATCTCCTTGCTCAATTAATTACAGTTATGCCACCATGGTATTTTCATTTAATTTATTCATTCTATGATTTGACATAAAGTTTGGTCTATATTTTAATTTAGTTTAATTTAATTTAATCGGCTTGACCAGATAGACTACACTTAAAAACACTTGACCAAGAGAAATTTGAGAATTGTGCAGTGGTCCACATTTTAGACCCCGATCACTGCATTGACACAATCTGATAGTAGGGAACAGTTCACATAAACCTCCTAATACTAGATAGGGGATAGGAAGGATCAGTCTGTAAACCTCGCAATATCCCAATAATATATAGTAGGTCTATGGATAGCAGGGATCAGTACGTAAACCTTCCAATATCCAATATTCATCATCCAGTACCTCTAGTTCATAATAGGGATCAATCCATTGACCTCCCAATATCCAATATATTATTATCAAATATCTTAAATGGATAGTAGGGATCAGTTCATAAACCTCCCAATATCTAGTAAATCATAATCAAATATCTAGTAACTGGTAATCCCTAGTTGACCAACCAACCCATCTAGTAGGTGTCAAACTAATGGGCCATCAATCTTTATTTTATGTATTTACATAGTAATCATCATTTTATAATATTTGGAGTTGAACAATAGATAATTATGAATTTATTTCAATTGTTTAATTTTAAACTAAACAGTTACAAGTCTATTTTGGTCCCACTGATTAGTTATAAGCCTATTTTATAAGCTAATTTTTTGTCAATTTCTTGGGTAGTATATTCAATTTATAAGACTATTCTAAGTCCAATTATGTTATGTTTTAGGCCATTTCTAGTTCAAGTTCCAATTAATAATTTTCATGGGACAACTATAGATCACTATTCATTTTTCTCACACAATTATAAGTCTATGGTCACCATTTTCTAGGCATTTCTCTATGCCACTCTAATCCATTTCAGCAAGCCATTGTGGCCCCTAAAATTATGTCATTTCATACATTCGAAATGGCCTCAAAAGTGACCTCAAATTCATTTAGAATCAAGTGCACAAAGTGTCCCAACTTATGTCTGATTTCATGCCATTATAAGTTCCATTATAGGTCATTTTTACCGTCCCCATCTTAAGCCATTTATAAACCATTTCTTAGGTCAATTATGAACACCATTCTTTTAGCTATATTGTCCAATTATCTTACCATGCTTACTCATATATTTATGCCCATTTCATATCAACCGCATGTCACACAATTTATGTCTATCATGTCATGCCATTTCTATATGTTATACACCATGTCCCGTACACACACATACATACCAACCATAACACACCTCTCAGCCACAACTAAATCAAGGTCACACATATGCACATTTCAATAATTCACTACACACACATGTCATATACTAACCTTCTAATATATACATGCCTACACACATGGCATACCATGAACACCATGCTGTAATATACCATATACATACCTCAGCCATGCTATGGTTTCACACATACATGCACATTTTTATCAAATTCACCACATATCCATCTATTGCCATGCCTAGCATATAATTTCCTCTCCCATACACCATGCCATGCACATAACTTACAAGCCAAGGTACTTTAGCATACCTCTCAGCCATTCATAGCACCCTAAACAACCATGCCTTTTCTCACCACACACACAAAAACCATAAAAATCCCATAGCATACACTTCATTGGCAATTATAATCCCTATGTACATATGCCTTAACACATCACACATCACACACACACACATACATAACCTCTCAGCCATAGAGAGGCCACACCTATCCGCCTATTCCTTCCACCAAAACATCCTACAAATCACTTAATTCACATAGAAATAACATTAAAGATGGCATAATTCACTATTACACACATTACCCATAATAACCATTAATTCCATACAACATTTCCACAGAAGTTACACCTGAAATAAACATGGCATGCCTCAGAGACATTAAATTCACATACCTACTCTTGAATTGAAGTCTTGCCTACACTTTACCACCTCTAATTCCCTTATTGAATATCAACTCCACCTTAGCCTACATACACACATACATGAATAAGAAAAATAATAGAAAATTCTATATACCTCCAATTTAAAATCTAAGAGCATTAGCACCATTAGAATGATGAAATCTCCTTGGAAAAAATGAAAAATAAGAAAAGACACTTACACAAAAACATGATTTTTCAAGCATCCTTTATGTACATAAAGCTTTCTTGATTTTTCTTAAGCTTTATGCTTGCCTATGGCCTTCTAAACCTTCAAGAATCAATACTTAACTAATCTTGGTAATTTTTGTGACAATTTAGGGAAGATTTAAGCTTAAATAGCTATAAAAATATAGGAGAGAAGAGATAGATAGTGTCGAGTGAGGAAAAGAAAGAAAGGAAAAATAGTGGGGGAATAAGGTGTCAATAGGCCAAGTGGGGTAGTGGCCACTTGGTGGCCTCTTTTATAGTGGCTAAGTTAGCTCGGGTGGTGACACAAGTCACCTGAGCATCTCAAAATCTCAATTTTTCTTGGGAAGTTTGAGAAATTTTAAAAATTCACATGGACCTTAAAAAATTATTGCGTCAATTTTAAAAATCCTCAATTAAGCCTATTTAGGGGCTTGTAAAATCTTAGGTCATAATTCATTCGGTAAGACTGTTAATCAGTTTCTTAATTTATTTGAAAATCTCAAAATTAAGAAAAAATAGTAAACGACCTCAAAATTAGAAATTCCTTCACCAATGGCCTCAAGGGATTTCTTGACCTTTATCATATTGTATTTTCAACTCTATCCTAGCTATCCCGGGTCAATCCCGACTAAAGTCCATTTAAGCCTACAGACCACTCGATTTTGGCATAAAATAATTTATTGGTTCTACTAAATCTTTAAATTATGTCATTTTCATCTTTTTTAAGCCCTTCAATGTTTCATGACCAGTATGCTCTATCTCAAGCCTCATGAAGGTGACTCGACACTTCAGGCACACTTTTCGAGTCTTAGAGGTACTATTTATGGAGCCTCAACTTACGATCATTACAATACAAGTAGATAAGACCACTTTAATGAGCTCAATTGAGCATCTTATGAACTAAGGAAATAGAAATGTTGTTATTGCATTATTTTGTATGCAAGTTCAAAAAACTACATTTTTACATCATTTTTCTCTTGTTACTGCTCCCACTTTCCATCTTCAGCCAACAATTTCAATTGTTTCTCAAAGAACTTCTTACCCATTCTTTGTATATATCAAAGGTCTAAAAATTAAAAGTTGCCTTGGGAGGAATATTTATCTTTGGAGGTGAATGCTTCCACAAGTCATGATAACATAAAACAAAGGTGATTGACAAGTCTCCCCCTTTAAAAGACTGTGGATAAGTGACAATATAGTAGGTCTCAACAAACTACCGCACACACTGCTCAAGAATGCAAAAAGTGTCCTTATGTAAACCAATTAAGGGAACAAAGCCTGATGCACCACTACATTATGGCACCTAACCAAAGGGCCTATTGCTCAACATCTACAAAGTAGCAAATAATGGCATAAGGCAATAAATGCTTCAACCTATAAGACTTAAGAACAAAAGGGGGAGGATCATCCAACAAGTGAAGCTTCTTCTACAACCAAACGTTAGAAAAAAAAAGCTATTAAGAATGAAAGCCTATAAAGGCTTCCTAAGCAAAAGTTAAGCTGAGGATAAGGTGAAAATCTATTAAGGGCAATCTATACTTCAAAAGTCTATTAGGAATGAAAACTTAAAAAGGCTTCCTAAGCAAAAGACAGACTATGGAATAGAGCAAAAGTCCCTTAGGGAGTGGTCTATTATAAAAGAATGGAAGTAAAAGTGGGCTCCCATAAATGAAATTAACTTCTCCTAACTACACAGCATCTAGGCCTAGGATATTTTTAATAAGCATTGAGGGGAAAGGATTCAAGCCCTTCATCAAGTCATTAATCACACTAAATAGTTGATAATCCCTAAAATAGCCTTTAGAAGTAACTATGAGATACTTAGAGAAAAATATGATTAAATATACACTAGAACGAGGGGATGGAATGTCAATGTAACCCTCGACATAGATCAATAAAGCATTCAAAGAAACAAGCTCTCGCCTTAGGACCCATCTAGCTACTAATGATTGAAGTATGCCAAGTGCATCAACCACTTCATATAGCTAGTGAGAAATATAGTTGGGATAGCAAAGTGGTGTATTAGTTGAATAGGACACCCCCAAGATTATAAAAAACTCTTCAGATAGGGGGTATAATTCTTAATGAGAGAACTAGAGAACATAGAATGTAGATCCCAAAAGTGAGTAGCAGCCTCTAGAAAAGACAAGTTGAGAGAGACTGTCCGAAAAATTTTAAGCCACTAAAAAGAGCTAAAGTTGAAATTGCCCATATAGAGGGAAGATTAAGAATCTTATGAAGTTTTTGAAGAATTCATCACTAATTGATGTAGAAAACACAAAAAAAACCCTAAGTGGTTATTGATAGATTTTATTTATCATGTGTTATATTGCTTTTACCTTTTTAAAAAAAATTGTTGAATGAAATTAGATAACATGATGTACAAAAGACATACAAATGCAATTATTAAGAAATAAAAGTACAACAATGACATAAATAAAAGATACACCCGCACATAATATGTATTAAAAGGGTGATTATGATATAGTCACTAACACATTTCACCTCTTTTTTGTAGGGAGCGAGTAGAATTTTTCAAGGTCATTTTGTGTGCAGCATCACAAATGTTGAACCACTAATAGGTCACCCACCATTTGCTCAGTTGCTAGGGGTAAGTATAATGATGCTAGGTTAATGAAAAATAAAAAATTCATCCAAACAAATTTGTCAACCTCAGTTGCAATGTCTCTAAGCACTGCCCAAACCAAATTAACTTTAAATACAATGTCTCCAAGCACTATATGAAGGAAAAAATTAGCATTAAATGTAATGTCTCTAAGCACTGTTTGAACCAAACTAGCTTTAGGTGTAACATCTCTAAGCACTGCCATGACTAAATCAACCCTAGATGTAATGTCTTTAAGCACTATCTAAAAGAATGAATCATTTTTCAGTGCAATCTCTCTAAGCACTACCTAAACCAAATAAACTTTAGATGTAATGTTTCCATCACTATCTAAAGGAAGAAACAAACTTTAGGTGTAATGTCTTTAGTACGGCTCAAATCATATCAACTTTAGATACAATGTCTTAAGTGTTGTCTGAAGCAAATCAACTTTGGGTGTAATGTCTCCAAGCACTGCTTAAATCATATCAACTTCAAATGCAATGTCTCAAGCACTAATAAAGCAAGTCAATCTCTAGTGTAATGTCTTTTAGTACTACCTAAGTCGACATCCGGTCACCCTATAAGGTATGTACCTTTCTGAACTTTGGTTCACCTCACACACTTTGTAGTCACCTCCCCAAAGTTTAGGGCAACTGTTGGCACTAAGTTCTAGAGCTCTCGTGTTCAGAGTGCCTAATGATGAAGAAAGATAAAAAAATTCTAATAAATAAGAATGCTATCACCAAGACTCAAGAAAAATAGTTAATTTTTCACTGTGGACTTTAACCTAGCCCTATAAGCTCACGATGCAACAAAAAATGCAAGAAAAATAAGTGTCTATAGTGAGTTAAGGGCTTGGACCAATTAATTAAAAATATAAGTGATTTATTTCCACTATTTTGGTGTAAAATGGCATCATTTTGCCACTTAAAATGTCTCTTTTGCTCAAGCAAAAATGGTAATTTTGAAGGCCAAAATAGCCATTTTCACTTTGCTAAAATGACTATTTTTTGTTCCTAATACAGTGTCTTTTCACATGTTTGGGTCTAAAAATAAATTCTTAAACATGCCATGGAAAATGACTATTTTAGAGGCCAAAACGGCCATTTTGGCCCACAAAATACCTATTTCCTTAAGCCAAAATGACAATTTTCAACCTCAATTTTTATGTATAAAAGTTTAACTTTATACCAATCTTAGGGGTTAACTTTTTCTCGCTAAGTGCACACTAAAAGATGCAAAAAAAAAAAAAAACTTTCTGAACACCTTTTTCTAATTTTTAAAGTTTGTTTTAAAAGCTTTTTACCCATTTTCTCTCAAGTTAATTGCTAAAGGCAATTATACATGGTGGGCCGACCATTCCTTCTCCTTCCTCTTTAATTTTTCTTTTATCTATTTACTAGTTAGATGTGATAACTTATCATCCATATTCTATTATTGTTGTTTTATTTAATTATTTATTTTATTCATTGATTATTCTATTTATCCTTTATTTTATTTTCATACTGACATGCTATTTGGTTGTGATGCGAGTTGTATGAGATCTATTTAGGGGTTTTATTTAATCTATCCTTTTTTCCTCCTATTAAATATCTGGGAAGTTGACCCTTTATTATTTTCTTTTTATTTATTTATATATTTTGTCTAACCTTTATTTTCTTCTTAATCTTCACTTCTTATTTTATTTATTTTCATTCTATTTTTATTCTATTAGATTTTATTTTAGCTAATTTTAATGTAATTTTATTCTATTAGATTGTATATTATGTGATTTTAAAGTAATTTTACTTTTATTCTGTTAAATTGTAATTTAGTTAATTTTCATGTAATTTTTATTTCCTTTTTTGGTTAGAATATGGTCTAGGTAATTACTATGTAATTTACTTTTATTCTGATCATTTTTTTGCATTTTCTATAAATGTTGTAATAGGTAGAAAATAATTTTTAAACGTCATAAAAAATAACTAAATGATTTCATACCTAATTAATTGATGTTTTTCTAATAAAATGGGTTTTGATTTTTATAGTAAAAAATTCAATGATAAAACATGCTTTCATAAATTAGCATGCAAGAACCAAAGTTCTCAAAAAATTCAATTACCTGATTTCATGTGTGATATTCTTTAATTTGAACCATTTTATTTATTTCTATAAATGTGCTTTGTTATTCTTTTACGTGATAATGTGATTTATTTTAATTATAAAACCTACTTGAAAAAAAGGATAAAATTATAAATTTAATTTGAAATTTCGTATTAACTTAAGGTATAAATAAGAGTAGGGTTCCTAACCAGTCTAGTTTTAGCTCTATAAGGTATTTCCTAGGCTCGGTTTGATGGTAACTCTTACTTTGTGCTGCCCATATCACTTTTTCTAGGCTCTTCAAATAAGAATGACTTAAGACTCCTGTAATTTCCTTCTTGTCTTTTGGGACATGAGGATTGAGATTTAGGTTGTGTTTTTTGTCATTTTAGTTTGACCAGCCTCGAAAAGGAAAGGATGTGAACATCACTATACACTTATGATGCATTTAATCTTCTGATCTATTTACTAAACTTCGAGTTCAATGCATTGATCTTTAGATCCATACAAGTGTAGCTGCTACTAAGGTCTAATAGAGCCATATCACATTTACATGTTAGTGCTATAGTCGTTAAGGTTTAGGAGGGCTACTGAACACTTTTGCTACTGTAGTAACTAGTAAGGTCCATAATAAAGGCCATTGTATACAATGATACTCTGTTATCCATAGTGTATGTGTTTCCTTAGATATAGGCCTAATAATTGGATTCTATAGAAAACTTAACATAGTTTTCATAATGTATGAATTATGTACTCATCCTTGAACTTATGAGGCATTAGGTCTATAATTTATTCCTTATTATAGCACATGAGTATGTTATGCATAAAGAAGCATATCACGTGATAAGTTAAATGCTAATGATTTTAGATCTTAATGGATAATGATTTATGAATGAATGCTGAAATTCCTGAGTATGCTTATGATGAGATAGGTATGATCTTATTATTAGATAAAGATTATGAGACCGTGGCTTATGCATGATATTAATGTGAGCTAAAAAAAAGTCAAGGCATGATAAGGTTTAAGTTAAGTATAGTAATTATGTTTGAAATCATGAGGTGTATGAATTTATTTTACTTTTGTAGAAGCAGCTATGATTGAATCATGTAAATGAGATGATAGTTCATTTGCATGTTCATTTTATATTGTAAAACATGTATGTTCTTATCCTTAATATTTGCTAATGTTATGTTTATCTATGCCTTTTTACACATGTTGTATTATCAATTTTCAACATAGTGGACTAGTATATTATGAATGTTCAGAATTTAAAGTTTTTAAAATAAATTAAAAGTAATGGAATGTCCCATACTATGCTAAATACACCACTAAGCTACGAAGCTTAGCACATTATTTGTTTATGATGCGCAGGTAAATTTTGATAGCTTGAAAGGATAAACATCTAGACTTCACATGACATGGGTTTATATGAAGATGATATTAGTTATAAAGTTTTGTATTTTATATGCTAAAAGAATATGAAATGATTGTATGAATTTATGTATGGATTATAGGCATGTAACTTATTAAGAGTTTTTGCGAGCTTTTCATGTATATATATATATATATATATATATATATATATATATATATATATATATATATGTTATTGATGGGCTTTGGTAAATGATAATTGGTGTGTTATATTATGTATGTATAGTTTGGTATGCATCTAAGATGGACACCGATCCTCATGTATATGTTTGTTATTGAGATAATGCTAAGTTTGGATGGTCATATAGACCCAGATGATGATGAGTTACATTTTAATATATTAGAAGTGTTATTTTATATAAGTTATTACTTGGGATAATGTCCTTGTACAGTTATTATGCTACTGAATTTTTAACACAGGGACCCCATTAGTAAACCCCATATGAGGTTTTTATTAAGTTTAGTTTATATAAGTTATATGATAAGAAGATATATAGTATAAAAAGAAAAGGATTTAAAGTTAATTAGACAAGTAATAATACAGATGATGGTTATGTGTCATTCCTTCTTCGAGTTTAACAATTGGATCGGGTAAGAGGTGTCACATTTGGTGGTGTCAGAGATCTGATTTAGGCATTCCATAAAGCAAGAAATAATTTAAGGAACATTAGAGAGCTATGGGACTAAAGTTTTATGAAGTATATAGCTTAGTGATAAGGACATATTATATGGTCTCTAGTATCAGAGAGTACATGGATATAGTTAATCTGTATGACCTTAAAAAGAAGTAAAGGTAGAAAAATAAATGTCATAATATTGCCAGACTATGGTCTGAGGTTGGTTAATAACAAATATATGAAGAACAAAATCATGTTAAGACAAGAGATATAAGCATTATAAGTAGGAATATGATGATAATATAGAATTAAAGAGAATATAACATGTATCAATTGGGAAAGGTTGAAAGAAAAGTGATTGTCAAGTATATATGATGGAAGAATGTTTAAAGACTTTGGGACTTAATACTCCTAATGTACCTATCGATTACCTTATGATTTAAGGCCTTTTGATGCTTGAGCATGAGATATTAGGTTAGGTTTTGCATCATATAATTAAGCATAAACATAAAAGCATACATTATTACATTACATCATTATCATCATTTATAAAATCATATATGCATAACAAAAGTATATATATCATATATGATTTTTTTGCCAAAATCAGGTGGGAAATTGAAAGGACACACATATATAAGTGAATGAAATGAGATTGGATTGAAGTAGATATGATGAAAATATGATGGAAAAGGATAGTATGAGTCATAAAAGAAGGTAGGCTCTAAGAGACCAATTGAATTGGTTTTTTAGAGTTAACCTTGATCAAGAGTTATAATAATTGTCATATGAATGGGAAAATTGGTTGTTAAAAGCCTATGGCTTTAGAGTGGCTTGGAAAAAAGTGTGACAATCTATTTATGTAAAGATAAGAACATATAGTTAGCTATGAATAGACTAGAGATATGCAAAAATACTAAAGATTTTAAAAGACTGAGCATATATGTGTTGTGGCAATGAGAAAGCATACGAGAGGGAGGTGATAAAAGTATCGATAGTAAGTATGATGAATGAGAAATGAGAGATAAGCTTAATTACTGGATGACAAATGAGATCATTATAAGTGAAGCCAGTAATGAGATAGCCCTATGAGATTTAAAACTTTAATAAGCAGAGTATGTATAAATGGGTCTATATGCAAGCATGCCAAATTATTTGGGAATTTTGAGGACAAAATATCTTTTAAGAAGGGAAGAAATGTAATGCCTAAAAAATCATGATATTCTGTTTAGCATTTTTTGGGATATGAATAGTATTACTTGAGATTTAGGTCACACTAATGCTATAAAATGAAAGCCGATGGGTTAAAGTGTGAAAGTCTAACCTTCCAATTTTGCATATTAACCCAATGGTGGGTTAATATGTAAAAATCAATCATTAAATAGTTTTGTGTATTAACCCACTAGAGGGTTAATGTTGAAAGTCTAACTTCACAGTCTTTCGTGTTAACCCACTAGTGTGTTAAAAGGCAATTACAATGATGTTAGAATCAGGTTAAGATAAAAGTAGTAATTTTAATTGGATTTTCTTAATTTTTGGAGCATGAATTTTTTAGGGCTCTTAAGGAATAATGTGTATGATTACTTTGGGCTATAAATTTTGCAAATTGTTGCTATAATGGAAGAATGGATGAACATTAATAAAGAGGAGATTAAAGGTAGAAAATAAGGGATATTGCTTAGGGTTTAATGTGGGCTTATGGATCTCTTTTTAAAATTAAACCTTAGCCATTGATTGCTGGTATTGAAACCCATTTTTAAGCAACTAGAATCATAATTTCTAGTAGTTTTTTTTCTTCTTATTCCCTCTCTCACAATAGAAGCCATAGGAAGCCAATTTTAAGCTTTATCTCATCTCAAATCACCAACTTTCTTTTATCAAACTTTATTTTCATGGTTCTTAGCACTTCTAAGTGCATTTTTACCAAGAATAAGGGCTAAAACTTGCAAAAAATGGTGTGAGGTCAAATGCATAGTCATGTTGTTAATTGCCAGCTAGTGTAATGTTGTGTGCATTAATCATAATATGATTAAGTTATTGATTGCATATGGCTTATAACATATAAGTTAATGATGGCTTATGTACATATTTTGAGTAAGTGTAGTCAAAATGATTTATGGTAATTTAGATATGCCTTAATGTATACAAATGAATGACAATGAGTATATTTATGTTTATAAGATCAATTATGATGATTACATGCATGTATATCATGTTTAATGATGTTTTATATATGTTTTAGGCCATTTTATGATGTTAAAATCATGGGTATTATGCATGATGTTAGAATGTTTATGGCTTGCATGCATTTATGTGCATGTATATTGTGCATAATGCATGATAAATAGGATGTACATCAAAGAATAAAAATAAGTGCTTATATGGACATTGGATATGATGTAAGTTGCATGTAGTGATACTTTTTAGTGCATGGAGGCATGATGGTGGAAGAACCATTAGATGTATATATGTATGTGTTTGTTTTCTATAGGGCATGTATGTATATGTGTAATATCATATGATGCATGTAATGAATGATTAATGTATGTGATACGTTATGTAAAGAAGTGCATGTATGATGCATGAATGAAGTTATGGCTTATGATGCATTTCTATATTGATATGCTTTATATTAAACATGATATGGATAGTGCATGATCATAGACATGTTTATGGACATGAGAAATTATATTGATGCGTGCAATGAGAGAAAAATGTATGGTGGAGAAATTTATGATGGCTTGGCCGAATGGCCTATTTGCAATTATATGTGTGTGTTCCTATAACAGCCCCTACCTGATTCTCGAAGGAACCCGACTAGAGATGCTACTTTCCCTAGGTCACCTATTTTGTTTCTACCTCAAGTGCCATTCAATAAACACTTATAACCTTGTCTACCTTGTTGGCTAGTTATTATTATTTTTGTATTTTGATATTATGTTACTCTTATAGTGTCTATAAAAGACTACTACAATAATTTTATAGGACATAAATACATCTCAAAGAAATTTGGGTGGCATAATGGCTACGCAGGTGAAAAACTAAAAATTTAAATGTACAAAAAGCACTTATATATCTATTATCATCATTCTTAATAACTCTTAGACACATTTGGTCCCCTAATTAATTAGTTATTCTCAGCACACAATCACATCACATATGGTCTCAAACCCCGTCATCAGGCAACCATGCAACAATATATATATCCATTCATAATATAAGTATAGATAGCCATTAAGTGGCTCAATATAACATTTATATGTTATTGTATCTTAAAACAAGTTTTTAGTTACATTCTAATTCCGAACATAACTCCCTAATATGCATGAGTGTCTTAAAGCTGTCATCAGGTAACCATGCAATGATTATACATATATATATATATATATATCAATGTATAATATAAGTACAGACAACCATTAAGTAGCTCAGTATAACATAATTCTTTCTATGTGGGAAGGTACTTCAGGCTTTTATGATCAATGTAAATATAACACCTTTCACCACATAAGTAATGCCTCCACACGTTTAACACAAATACAATTGTAGCTAAATCCAAGTCATGTATGGGGTAATTCATCTCATGTTGCTTCAGTTGC
>CANXYI010709858.1:0-11785 GCA_948208565.1 Hura crepitans
TCTCTTCTTTATTTGGAATGAACTCTTTAGCATACTTTAAGAGTCTGGTAAAGTCTTTGTCATACTTTGACACTATTCTCTTTCCTTGCTTCAAATCTAAGAATTCTTGTACCCTTTTATCTTTGTAAGAGTCAGATATATATTTCTTCCTAAACTCTAAAAGGAAAAATTCTTAGGTCAGATCTATAGGTGCTTTTCTTTTCTTAATAGTGTTCTACCAATTATAAGCTTCTTCTTGGAGAAGATAAGTGGCACACAAAATTTTCTATTTTTGTATAATGCAACTGCTCCAATACTTTAAATGTCCTATCTAGCTAGTATTTAGCCCTAGTAGCATCATCCTCCCTCCTCCCTAAGAAATCAACAGCTCCCATCTTCCTTAGCCTTTCTAAAGAATTTTTTTATGGAGGAGCTAGTGGTGGAGGTGGTACAGGAGCTAAAGGAGGTAGAGGTGGAGCAGCAGCAACAATAGTAGAAGTATGTCTAAGCAAGTTTACTATCTGCTGCAACAAAGCAAAGGATGCTTTTGCCTGCTGTTGACTAGACACCTATGGCTATAACTACTGTGCAGCATCATTAGGTTCAGGTATTGATGCATTTCCTACCCCTTGTACAGTAGTTGGTACAAAACTAGCCACTTTCTCTGCCCCTCTATCGGGTACCTGATCAACCATATGCTTACTACAAAAGAAATAACTTATTAGCCCAGTACATTATAATAGTTCAAAGGAATTTTGAAACATAGACTTTTGTACTCATGTACTTCACCTAGGAACATTAACCCTATGCTCTAATACCAAAAAATGTAACACCCCCTACTAGAGTCCTGAAGAAACCCAATAAGCGATGCACTTCCCACTAGGTCACCTATCCTGATATTTCTTCCATGTTTATTCACTTAACTTTTGCTTATTCTACACTATTTAATTCTATTTGACTCCAAATTTAGTTTTGTCTATTCTTATAGTTTCCTTAGGTTCATGCCATAGTGTTCATGATATATAGAGAAATTTCAAGACAGTCAGATTTTTCCCAACAATTTGGCAGTATAACGGTTGCTCGGGTCACTTATCCCAAAAATTTTAGCCTATAAAACACTTCTATATAATATTCTCACATCTCATAAACTGTTCTGGTCCCCTATGTATCAACCTAACATCTCTATTCTATCAAACAACAACATAAGCCTTATGCCACAATCAAGGAAAAACATAAATTAGAGCCTCAAGCTCGCATAACATCGACATAAGACATACATATTAATAACTAGTTTATTACAGGACAATATGTACTAATATAATTACATTAGGTGTCCCTTATATACATAACACCCATTTGCCACCTAAGTACATAGACTGCAAAACTATACAAAATGTACATTATCAACCTTCTAACAAACAACCTCTAAACTTCGCTGCATGCTTTATGAGGTTATATCCTTATTCTGGTTACTTGTGCACCAAAATAGGTACATTGAGTATCTAATATACTCACTGGTAAATTCAAGCATTTAAAACATGACCAGTAGTTTATTCATGCATATGTAATCATATTATTAACTTATTCTATTATCCGGAATCAGTTTAGGTTTGTAGTGTACAAAATTACCAAATTGCCCCTATAAGTGTTTCTAAATCCAATTAATCATTTTAACTCATGTAAGTTATAGCTTTAAAATCATTATTAACAATTGCATGCATTATCTTTAATAATTAAGCTAATAAATATTGCTCATGTAAAATTACCAAAATTCCCTTATATTATATTCCAATATCCCATGTCTTCTATATTGTTCTTATTTAATTTACTTCAGTTGGCCTGTCTAGCAACACAACACTAACATACACTAGACTTAGAGGGAATAAGTTAGTGCAGTAATCCACGTTCTGGACCCCGACTGCTGCACCGACTTGATTAAGTTATAACACCCAAGGTGCAAATAATGAGGTGTGGTCCGTGTAGTAGATTGGTATGTTTAACCAGCTAGTGTAGTGGTCCTCCAGGACCTTGGCCATTGTACTGGCAAAATCTAGTGAATGTCATAGCTTGGTTTGATTATTCGACTAGTGCAGTGGCCCTTTAGACCTACACCATTGCATCGACAAAGATCAAGTAAATGTCACAGTATAGTTTGACTATCCAACTAGTACTGTGGCCTAAAATGGACCTAGATTGCTGTACCTGCCCTATCTGTAAAGCAAATAATGTAGCAACTACAAAAATCCCTAAGTTGATCGATCAACCCATCTAGCGGGTGTCTAACTAATGGGCCATGTACTCAATTTATGTTTATTTCTTTACTAATTTACTTTTTATAGTATTATTAAATGAATAACAAAAATATATAATTTTTATAGCATAGTTAAATTTTAACCCTATCTGGTATGGCAACAATTATTAAATTCTCATAAAGATTTTCAAATATTAGCATTTCCAAAAATTAAAGTGTGTTATGCTTGAATTTATTCCATAATCATTTCTCAAAGATTTGTTATTTACTATCTAGTGGTAATTTTGGTTCAGGTAATTGTTAACTGGATAGTTATAGGTTATTACGGCAAGTTTCTTATAGGCTTTTCTGGGCTCATTTCTCATCATTTTTCTATGTAGTTTTCAACATTATTTCCACACTATTCATAGGCCCTTAGCCACACAATCATTAGGCCATTCTAAAGCCAAAGCATAGACATAAAGCCACCACACAAAGTTACATTTTATAGTCCTAATAGGCATAAAGTATAGGCACATTATTTACTTACAAGTCATAGCCCTTAAAGGCAATTTATAAGCCACTTTTTAGACCCTTTTTCTAGCCAAGTTTAAGTTTATTTTTCACACCAATTGTTAACCATATTTCATGTCATTTTTAATCATATATATTAATCTTATTCAATGCCAAGAAAACTATACCATTTTTATGTCCATTATATTAGGTTTTAAAGCACACATTCTTTACTTACAAGTTACCTAAGTTTGTATGTCATTTCCTTACCTATTAAACTCGGGTTATGGCATCTCAATGGCATTAATCATGCATTTTAGGAGAATTTACCATACATTCATACTTTCATAAATAGTATAAGCAATTCTACACACACGTTCAATTTTAACCATTAATTCATGTAATTCACACCTATATCCTCATGCCAAGCTCTCGAGTTCTAAAGGGTAAACATGCCAATCATGGTTTAAACACTCTAACCCATATGACCGTTCCCTATAAATCATTATACTTACCATACCATAACACTTGAAATCACCTAAACTAAGCCACTCATGTAAATTATAGGCCTTAAACCTCTCAGCCATTCCCTAATTCCATGTCAACCACATCAAAACCACTTCACACACACTAGCATTCCGCATCATGCAATCATGCAAACATACATACCAACTCAAGCCATCTAAACCAACTTATAAACACAATTCAATCCCCTAAACCTCTCAGCTACTAACAATTCAACCTCAACACAAGTTCATTTCCATAAAAACCATTCAATTAAGCCATATACTATAATATTTCAATGTAACTTCCTATCGAAGCTAATTCATGTACTCAATCCATTTTTAAATCAAAAAGGGAAGCTACTAAATTTAGGGGCATGAAGTGAATGCTTGAATTCACTTACCTTACACTCAAGCAAGGAGGATTCCATACTTCGAGCTTCTAAGACCCCAATTCCAGCCCTTCCATGAAAGCTTTTTCTTCCCTCATTCAAGCTTTTTTCTTTTTGAATCACCTTAAAAACCATCAAACCACATGGTATTAGACCTTAGGCATCTTAAATAGCCATTAACAACCCAAAAGAACCAAGGAAATCCAAGGGAAAAGACATAAAACTCACTTTGTACACTTGTTGGATAACTTTTGTCTAAGAAAATTTAAAGATTTTTAATTAATTCATGGATGCTCTTTTTACTATGATTCCTTTTTTCCTTAGCTCCTTAACATATCAGAATGAATTTAACTGGTGATAATCTTCAGAAATGTACTAAAGAAGGAGGTAAAAATGGCTCCTCCTCTTCTGTCTGGTGTTGATAGGCAGCAGTAAAGAGGGAGAAAATTTCTCCCTTTTATTTAGTGGACTTATCCACTTGTCACTCACCATTAACACTTGGCATGGCCCTTAAGCCAGTTGGCCATGTGTGGTTGGGTCCCACAACCTCCTAAGCCAACCCGAAATGGTTTGATTTTTTGTAAATCTTTAGAAATTCACCAAAATTCACATGAACCTCAAAAAATTATACTTGTTATTTTAAAATTCATATTTTATTCCCCTATATATGCTCATAAATTGTTACAACCAAATTCTATCAATAGGACAGTTTTCAGATTGCCTCGATTTGTATGCTAACCTAAAAAATTATGAGAATTTGTAAATGACCTCAGAATTCAAAAATTTTTTCACCAATGGACTTAGTAGAATTTTTAAGCTTTAAGGTCTGATATTTTTGGGTTTGTCCGAGCACATCCTAGGTCAATCCCGGGTTAAAATTTTTTTATTGCATAGATAGAAAGCTTACAATCTAAAATAAATTATTGGCTCTGCTAAGTTTTTAAATTTTGCCTTTTCATCAATTTAAAGCCCCTAGAAGTTTCATGACCAATGTTGTGCCACAGTTTATATGCAAGTGATCTGGCACCCCGAGCACACTTCCCAGACCTAATGGCACTATTCACGGAGTCTCAAATCATGGGCATTACATATCATATCATACAATCTCATCCACACACATGTAAACCATAAAAACATAACTTGTATAATATGTTTATATTCCAACATACCATGTCCTAAAACTCTAGTCCTAACATGCTACATATGAGTGCCAACTACTATTAATATTGCATCACACTACAAAATCCAAAATATACCAAAAACACTTGTAAATATCTCCTTTGCATTGCACTGCTATTATTGAGGCTATCTATCTGCTATGTACACATCAAAAACACAATGTGCTAAGCATAAAGCTTTATAGTGTATTTAATAAAAATATATCTACACATTTATGCACTTAAATGCATATTAATCATGTAATGCCATACAGTCAAATCATACGAATAGCACACATAATATCATACACATTATTACTTATTATCGATTATCTTATTACCATTTTCTAGTCATGTTATATGCCTACTCATTAAATGTAAATCATGTCTTTTATTCATCTTAAAATGCACACAATTTCAATTTCTTTATTAACCAGTTGATCAGCCTATATCTGACAGACATAAATCCCAACATTGGACACCAGGATCATGGTATATAGTGGCCTACATTTAGACCTAACAGCTACTGCACTAGCATAATGGGTAATTAATAACATTAGTGAACCCTATCAAACCTCTACTATGGCTGCACCCGTATGAATTATTTGTAGCGGTTCTGTCAAACCTATCGATGATTGCACCCAAATAAATTATCATGATATGTCAATATGTATAATAAATTATAATGATGTACGATATGCTTATGTATGGTGGCTCTAATGAACCAAATGCCAGCTGCACCTACATAAATATGATACTAATATCTAGTAGCTATTTCTTCCTTAGCTGACGGGTCAACCTATCCAGTAGGTTGTCAAACACATATAGGTTTCGACGCTTTATGTTATATGATTTATGTTATATATTCTTATAATGTGACACATAATCACATTCATAACTTTATTTACCTCATTGATATCATTATATTCCATACAAAATTCTCATTTGAGAACTTGCATACCACAATCATAAATGACATTTCATTTATATGTACATTACAACTATGTTATATTACGCCTTGTATGTACTATACATGTACACACACCATGCATAAGGCATATACATACTCGTATTGTACCACATTTCTAACATAATGCATTCTTATTCATCAAACAATACTCTAACATGATTAGTTATCAAAATGTAGCACATTTATACACAATTTACACATAATGTCCAAAATTACCATTTCACCCTTTTATTACATAATATACTACCAAGTGTAGAAGTTATCCATACTCTAATTTAACCTTCATTTAACCATTATTTTAACTTAATTAGCATATATTAAACCTCATTATGCCATTAAAATAATTTTAAGAAAAATCAAACTACATTGACTATAACTTTCATAATAGGTTTATAAACTAAAAAGGCACAAATAAATAATGTGTACACATATTTTACTAAATACAATTACATAGCACTTTCTCAGTATCCCAAATACCACTTACTACTTCTCTTTACCTTTTGATAGCCTCTCTCTTTCTTTCTTTATGTTTCATAATAGGTATATAGTTAGAAAAATTCGTAAAAAATTATACATAAATCAAAACTCGAAAACTACACATGTACCATAATTTTGAGCACCCAAATATCATAAAAAAATATTAGAACCCAAAAAATATGCTTACCTTTGCTTTTTTGATTTTAAAAACCATAGCTTCAAATATTCTCTTTTCCACAAAATCCCCCTTTTCTCTCAAAATAAATAGGAGAATAAGAAAATAGATGTGACAATGAGCATTTTGAGTATAATATTCGAGGGTTTCGAGTGGATATTTGTGGTGTTTGATGAAAAATTAGGGGAGGAGTGTTCAAGGGAGGTGGTGTCAACTTATAATGGTAGAGGAGGAAGATAACTAAGTGATCTTGTGTGTTATAACCATGTATACTCACCTTTTTATATTAAATACATGGACGACCATGAGTTCATCAAATAACGATCCAATAGTTCATATTTTTCTTAGTTTTCTTTAAATTTTTAAAAATTTATTCTTAAAATTTTTGTTCACCAAAAATACCTTTTAAGACACCAAAAATTATAGAATTTCAAAATTAAAAGCCTCCTCGAAGCTCGTGCCAAAAAGACAATGGAAACACGCTTAATTTTCTAATCACGTAAATAAGAAATTCAATAAAAATACTTATCAATGCCAAAAAATTATAATTCCTTCTCCATTGGACTAGTTATAATTTTTGACCTTTAAGTTATGATTTTTTCATCTCAGTCTAGGCATATCTTAACCTTTTTATATCACAGCCCAAACACCACTAGATATCGATGTAAAAGAATTTTCTAGTACAGTGGCTATTTTTAATTCTTTTGTTTTAGGCCTTATTTTACCTTTCAAAGTTTCATGTCTAATACCCCCTCTATAGGTCACTTTAGTGGGGCCCATTACTTAAGAACCCAACCTAAAAAGTAATATTCATAAAGCTAGGTTTTACAGGTGTTACAAATATTCCCCTCTTAAGAAATTTAACCTAGTTAAAAAAGATGCGGATATTTCTCCTTTATTTATTGTTCACTTTCATAAGTTCATTCTTGAGAATTATGATGTCTCTATAGCACCAACAATAATGGCACTATTTTATTATGTAATTTCTTCACTTCCTAGGCTAAAATCTAAATAGGCTTTTCTTTGTATGAAAGATCTGGCTTTACTTCCACTTCTTTTGCCGTTATCACATGAGAGGGATCAGATCTATAATACCATAGCATAGATAAATGAAAAACATCATGAATATGATGTAACTCAGGTGGCAATGCTAATCTATATGCCACTAGTTCCACTTGTTCTTTTATCTCATATGGACCAATGAATCTTGGACTCAACTTGTCTTTCTTACGAAATCTTAGTACCTTCTTCCAAGGTGGCACTTTTAGAAAAACCTTTTCTCCAACTTCATATTCAATCAATCTTCTTTTCAAATCTACATATGATTTCTATTTGTCTAATACTACTCTCAATTAATCTATGATAAAATTAACCTTTTCTTCTACATCTTTTTTCAAATCTAGTCCCATTAGATTATTTTCACCTATTTCACTCTAACAGAATAGAGTTTTGTATTTTATTTTATAGAAAGCTTCATACGGTGCCATTCTTAAACTTGCTTGATAACTATTATTTTATGCAAATACTATTAATGATAGGTACTAATCCTAAATGCCTTTGAACTCAATGGCATAATTCCTCAGCATATCTTTAAACACCTAAATAACCCACTCTGATTAACCATCTTTTTATGGATAAAAAGTAGTACTGAATGTAAGCTGTGTACCTAAATAATTATATAGCTTTTCCCAAAATCTTAATGTAAATCTTAAGACTCTATCTGAAATGATAGATGCTAAAACTCCATGTAACCTCACAATCTCATCTATGTATAATTGAGCAAGTTTCTCTAATGAATAATCCATCCTAACAGGAATAAATTTTGTTGTCTTTGTCTAACTATCCATAATTACCAATACTACATCACATTTGCCCCTGGTCCTAGGTAAACCAACCACAAAATCTATAGTAACACTCTCCCATTTCCACTTTGGCATTGTTATAGGTTGAAGCAATCTAGAAGGAACCCGGTGCTCTACTTTCACCTATTAATAGTTAAAGTATCTTGCTACATATGGAGCTATGTCCTTTTTCATTCTAGGCTGCCAACAATATGGCTTCAGATCAAGAAATATTTTTGTGCTACTAGGATGCATAGCATCAGGTGAATTATGAGCTTTTTGCAATATTTACTACTTAATGTCCTCTATATTAGGCACACATATCCTATCATGGTAATAAAAATAGCCATCTACTTTAATTTCATACTTAGTAGGCTTTCCCTCTTCAATCAATCTCATTACAGGCTTGAGTTGATTATCATCCTTCTGAGCTTTTTTCACTTGTTGAGCCAAGCTGGGTTTAACTTGCAATTTTGCTAACAAAGTTTCATCTTTTTAACTCTACAATTAAACATACATTACTTTTAAGGCACATATAAATTTCTGACTTAATGTATTTATTACCACGTTCATCTTTCCTAGATGGTACTCAAATACATAATCATAGTCTTTGATTAATTCTATCCATCTCCGTTATCTTAAATTCAATTCCTTCTATGTGGGAAGATATTTCAAACTCTTATGATCTGTATATATGCAAAATTTCTCACCATAAAAATAATGTCTTTATATCTTCAAGGTAAAAACAATAACAACTAACTCTAAATCATGAGTTAGATAATTCTTTTCATTAGGCTTTAACTGCCTAGATGTATAAGCCACTACTTTACCATCCTACATTAATACACACCCGAGTCTATTATGAGAAGCATCGCTATAAATAACATAATCTTTCCCTAACTCTAGTAGTGTAAAAATAGGGGCTTCTATTAACATGATCTTTAATTTTTCAAAGCTATCTTGACTATTAGCATCCCACTCAAATCTCACATCTTTTCTCAGTAATCATGTTATTAAAGCTACAATCAACGAAAATCCTTTCACAAATTGCCCATAATATCTAGTTAATCCCATGAAACTTCAAACCTCTATCATATTTCTTTAAGGTTTCCATTCCAATATAGCCTTAAACTTACATAGATCTACATTAATTCTTTTAACTGAGGTAATATGTCCTAAGAATGCTACTTCATCTAACTAAAACTCACACATGCTAGGTTTAGCATAAAGCTATTTCTCTCTCAAAGTTTATAATACTATCTTTAGATGCTATTCATGATCATTTCTAGTTTTAGAGTACACTAGAATATCATCAATGAACACCACAACAAACTAGTCCAAATATGGCCTGAATATCCTATTCATCAAATCCATGAATGTGACTGGGCCATTAGTTAACCCAAAGGGAATCACTAATATTCATAATGCCCATATTTGGTATAAAAAGCTACTTTAATCACATTAGGTTCCTTTTTCCGGAGTTGATAGTACTGAGATCTCAAGTCAGTCTTTGAAAATAAACCTGCTCCTTTAAGTTGATGAAACAAATTATCAATTCTTGGTAGTTGGTATTTATTCTTGATTGTCACTTTAATCAACTGCTTGTACTCAACATAAAGTCTTAAGGCCTTGTCTTTCTTATTCATAAGTAGCACTGGCACACCCCATGGTGAAACATTTGGTCTAATAAACACTTTGACTAATAGCTCTTATAATTGCACCTTTAATTCTTTCAGTTTTATAAGAGCCATTCAATAAGGGGCTATTGAAACTAGGGAAGTGTCTAGATATACTTCAATAGCAAATTCAAGCTCACGCACAGGTGCTAATCCTAGAAACTCATCTAGAAAAAAGCATAAAAAAACTCTACTACTATTGGTATTTGTCTGATATCAGTTTTACCATTTCTACATCAACCACATATGCCAAATATGCTTAACACCCTTTTTGATTCATGCATCTCACTGTCACTACAAAATTAACATTAGACAAAAAGTCCTTTCTCCTACCCATAACTTTGATTTCATCTCCATCTACTATTTAAAGAGTAAGCCTTTTCTATCTACAATCCACTATAGCATTATATCTAGACAACCAGTCTATTCCTAAGATGACATTAAACTCATTGAAAGGTAATTTGATAAGGTTACAAGAAAGGTCTTTCCTTAGATAGTCAATGGCCAATCCTTGCATATTCTATCAATAATGACATGTTTTCCTATTAGATTACTTGCCATAATTTCTATATCTAAAGTTTTAATTGTAAACCTCTCTCTCATGCCAACATAGTGCATACATATAAATGTATGAAACTTAGATTAATTAATGTTGAAAAAGATAAATCAAAGAAATAAAATGTACCAGCAATGACATTAAGAGAATCTATATCTTTTAGAGCCCTAATAACATATTGTCTTGCTAAAGTTCGAGCCTCTATCCTCTGATTAGACTCTTATCTTAGCCTTTAAATACCACTAGCTTTATCCCCTCTGGTATCCTTCTAACTCCTAGCTAGGGCTAGTGATGAAGCATGAAGTTGTGTGGAGTCATTTGTCATATTTAGGCAATCTTTTTGAAAATTCCTTATAGAATGACACCCATAACATACACTAGGGATAGTTCTCTAACATACTCCTCAATGTCTCCTACCACATGTTAGATAAGCATAAAATATGCTCCTAGATATATAGACTAATGCACTAGAAGCTAGTCTCTTAGTCACTACTGATGCTATCTAAACTACCCTTTCTACTTAGATCCTTGTGTCTGCGCCAGTCTCCAATATGATTAAGCAGTTGGATTCTCTCTGTCTTTTAATCACCTTTAAGTTATACTTATCTTTATGATAGTGAATTATCTCTTTTTTTATATACTCTCTTTGTGTTCTTTCAATATATCTTCTATCACATATGTTGTTGTAACTAGCTTGGCAAAATCATTAATCTTATTTACTACCTTCTACAATCTAATCTTTGTATCGAGGCCTTTTTCAAATCTCCTACATCTATCTTGTATAGTAGGAATTATCTCACTAGCATATCTGCTCAATCATGAGAACTCATTCCCATATTCAGCAATTGATCTTCCTTTCTATTTCACATCTAGAAATTCATGTCTTTTCTTTTCTACATGTCTCTATGATATATCTCTTCTTAAAATCTTGTAAGAAAAACTCTTAGGTTATAGCTACAGTAGCTTTATGTTTCAGAACTATTTTCCTATATAAATATGCCTCTGCTTACAATAGTGATGTGGCATAAATTAGAACTATTCTAGAGTGCATTTCAATTGCTCTAGAATTCTCTCTATTCTATCTAACCAGTATTCTTGCTTGGCAGTATCATCTATATCAGCTCTTTCAAAATTAATGGCTCTTTTCTTTTTAACTCATTAAAGATATGTTTACTAGAGTACTTATGGTGCTTGTTGCTGTATTGGTGGTTGTGGCACTAATGGTGGTTGTTATGGAATAACTATTGTAATAGTCTACCTTAATAAATTTACCATTTGCTACATCCATGGTGGTTGTACTTATGCTTGTGCTAGCT
>CANXYI010709861.1:0-10689 GCA_948208565.1 Hura crepitans
TAAAAAAAAGCTGTTAGGTTGGAAAATCCGTAAAGGACTACCTAAGCGAAAGTTAGGTAAACCCACTAATGCGAAAACCCTCACAAGCGTGCTAGGCAAAAGTTAAGGTATATAAAAAAAGCTAGAGGGAAAACCGATATAGGCTCTTTACGCATACCTATAAAAGAAGTGGGCTTCTAATAACAAAGTTGATGTCCCCTTTCTTTAGAGTATCCAAACTTTGAATGGTTTCAGGTAGAAAGGCACCAAAAGGATTGTAGCCAGAACATATTTCAATAAAAAAGTTAAAGGACCTTGAAATCACAAAGCCTATCCTTGAAAGTAACTACTAACCAATTGCTAAGGATACATAATAACATGCACTTCGCCCATTCCATAAAGTTGATAGGGAACTTGTGAGCAAAGTCTAAAATTGCTTGCAAAGAAATCAAGCCCACACCTAAAATCACCTTTTGAGCTATAGAAAGAGAAACACCCAATGCAAGGATAATATCCATGGGCTATTGTTCCTTAAAAGAAGGGAAAGCTAGGGAATCATCTGGACCAATATGAAAATTCAAGAGGGAAGTAAATTCCTCTAGACTCGGGGTAATTTCCTGATGATTAAAGATAAACACATGGAAAATATGGTCCTAAAAATGCATAACAGCACTTAAGAAATCATGGTTAATCCTCACTTTTCTCAAGAACCTAAAAGCAGAAAAGGGAGCAAGGTAGTTCAATGTTTAAGAAGCTGATAAAAATTAAAATATTAGAAAGTATATTATTTAGGAATTTTCAAATTTAATTCTTAGTCCATAATAGAGTTGTCACTGTAGATTTCACATATTAGGGATGAGGCAGTTGTGTTAGAAGTCACCATATGGCTCTATACTAGGACCATTAATCTTTTGCCTAGTAAGGGTTGAGAATTAGATCTTATTTATACCCTAAAAATATATGTTCTTTTATATTCTAACATTTATCAATCTTGTACCATGTAAGCATGCATTATATTTATAAAAACATATATGTCACCTTTACACACAATGAAATTAAAGCATAATAATTAAAATATACATAATAAAGCTAAACATAAATATGAAAAATATTGTGCATCCATAAAAATGGGCTATTTATTATTTGTTTAGTGACCTGACAATTACCCATAATAGAAAAGAAAGTGGCAATAACTATCTAACTCCCATCTTTAAAGATTTTCCTTGTTAAATACACTTTGTTGATATTTATTAAGGAAAAATAAAAATCATTTTATTAAGAAAACACCAATTGATTATGTATAAATCCTTGAAGTGAGGTTAAATTTTATGTGTAAAATAGTGTGTTACTTATTACAACTTGAAAATAAGCAAAAGAAATAATTAAAAGGTATAAAACCAAACCAAATAATCAAAAGGCTTAAAGTAGCCTCGTATTGACATCACAAAGTCTATATGGACAGTATATGGTCTTTGGCATTAGTCTATGTAGACTATATGATAAAGGTAGAACTTGGTCTATCCAGACCCGTCTCCAAAACAAGCTTACCAACTAACATCCAATTAAATAATTGAATTAGAATAACAACATGCAGTCCAAAGGTACCTTAAATTATATGTACAAATATTCAACATAAAATATTCACATAGAAAGGTAAATTTTAATACTATATACATCAGTTTTGGATGCTTCATTAACATGTATGAACATCAATTATATGTAAATAAAGGACATTAATCCATATGGACAAGGAATCCTTATGATGGGAGTCTATGTGGATATTAAAAAAATGGCACACTAATAATCAATGTAAAATGATAGAGGTAACATAAAGGCAACTTATATTTATGATAATTACATATACAATCCTTTATGATTCTTATCTAATCATGAAACTTCATATAACATCTTACATGCTTGCGGACTTATATAATAATTTGAAATACATGTCCATGTAGACTACATGTCCTTGTAAAAAAGAGTTTATATGGACTTATGTTGTCTTGTAAAATGTATAATTATGATTTAAAACATACACACATGAGAAATCTATTACCTCTCTCTTATAATTGATGTGGGGATCACAAAGGACTACCTCACTTGATCAATTAATGTTTAGATATCATTAAAATTATAAAAGTTGATGATTTTATATGATTAAAGTAACCTTAGAACTTACCTAGATAGTAGCACCAAACTGCAAGATCAAAGGTTGAGTTTTGGAAAAAAGAATTATTTAGTTTGGGCTATAGGATAAGTAAAGAAAATCTTGCTTTGGAGTTTAGTGCCTTAAACTCTCAGAATTGTGTGTTGGATCTTGTCTAGATTTTAAATTTTGAATTTTGAATTTTGAATTATGAATCTCAATTCTCAATGATGAAATAGGTTAATAATAAAGGTATTTATAGTGTTTTTAGGACAGTACTTTCGTTCAAAATGAAAAGAGTTCTAGTAGGATTAAGATTCAGAGTCTAAATAGGATAATAAGGATTTTGGAAGGTTTCTATCATAAGATTCGACGGACCTAATCTTGTGAGACCAAAGTTTGTGTGAACTTGGGTTTTAAGATACCTAAGTGGGCTTTAGGTCATAACCCTTCTGATCTAAATGGCTTAGAGAGAGTTCATTCGGATATTGACGTGCTTCAGCCTTAGATTGGTCCGTACAAACACAAACTTAAGTTGGTTTATGAAAAGTCCATGCAAACCTAAGTTAGGGTTTCTTTGTCTTGCGGCATGAGGCTATCTTTGGCTATAATCACTAGTCCTAAAAGTAGGGTGCTTACACTAAGGTTTTGTCCCATTAGGTTTTCCTGCTAAGATTTTTAATGAGATAACTTATTATATGTATTATATATATTGTGCATTCTTTTTCCTTCACTAAGTTTTTTATCCTATAAGGTTCTTCCTAAAAATGTTTTAACGAGATACATATTTGATAATGGACATCTAAGGGAACATTATAAATTCCATCAGTTATAGATGTCCATAGACCTTTAAATTTGATGACATGACTTATTGTAAAGAAAAGATAAATGACCATAATCATACGTTATTGATTGTCCTTAAAGAAAATGTGGAAAGTTTAGTAGCAAATTAATCTAAATTGCACTAGAAGTATGATAAGTTTACTGGTGCAAAATTTATTAGTTTTTGAAGGAAGGAAAGAAAAACCTTCAAAGTGATATTCTAGAAGAAGTCAGAAGTAACATATTTTCATATTTCTAGAGAAGAAACCCCAGAAGTGGTTTCAATGTCATTAAAATACAAGATTTTATTGAATTTAGAAATATTGAAAAGAGATAAAAAAATATTGATAAAGTATTCACTTATGTAGTTACTTATGAAATGACCAATAGTAATGAGTCTAAGTCTTAAATTGTAGAAAAATGCCAATTTTGTAGTAATTGGATAAAGAGGAAAGAACAATTAAGGTTACATTAGATTCATTAATTAAATATAACATTTGTGGACCAGTAGTTCAAGCACCTAAAGTTGCCAAATTTATTAGATATAAGGTTAATGATAGTGCTAACCATATCCAAACCATTTAAAGATATTTGCTATTCTTCAAGTAAGTCATGAATATGTGTGCTTGAGAAAAGTATGAGGATTATTGGTGTAACCAATAGGTAAACAACGAAGCATCATCAAAGATGATCAAATCATAAAGTTCATTCAAGTGATAACTTAATAGATTTATTTTTAAAGGCATGACTAAGTTATTTTTTCAAGGCATAATTATACTATTAGAACACATCAAATAGAAGAGTTATTATAATTGATTGTATTTTTTAGGGGAAGCAATTTTACCTATGAATACTACTCTTTTTCCTTCATTAAGTTTTTATTCTATTGAGTTTTTCTTAACAAGATCATATTCATAGCATATAGTTATTCAAAGGGAAGTGTTGTGACATAATATAAGTGGATGACTACTTGTAGATAAGATAATAACTTAAGATAGACTTTATCTATTTAGTCTTTTTAACTAATTCAAAGTCTATCTGCTATATATACCTATTATGCAGTATTTAGAATGCACACTAATAATAAGACAATACATATTTCTCACTTTACCCTCCAAATTTTATTGCTTAGATTTATTTATTTAAAATATATATATATATATATATATATATATATATATATATATATATATATATATGTATGTATAGAAGGGCATTTTTTCCCTTTTTTTCTAATTTTTCTAATTTTTTATTACATTTTTTCTTTTACTATCTTTTTTTTTTCAATTTCCACTATGTCTTATTTAACTTTTGAATTAATTATGGCATGAAGATTGATGTATGAGTTTCAAGCTATATAAGCTCTATCATTCTTTCTCATTTCAATGTGTAACCTATTTTCTTTATACTTCGATTAATTTCTGCATATGCCTTTACCATATCACATCATTTCATTTTATAGGAATCGCAGAAAAAAAAAACATTAATGTTGTTTTATCACCTATTAGGAAAGTGACTCGTATTATTAAAATTCAATCGATCAGATTGATTCAACCACAAATCGGCAACTGGTCCAGTCCGATTTAATATAAAAACTATTAAGTTTAGAATATGCAACTTTTTGAGAAAAATTGACTTAAAGTTACGCTATTAGTTTCTAAATTTTTACAAATTATCAAATTTTGTATTTATATTTTTTAATAATAATTTTATAACAATTTATTATATTATTATTTTTAAATTTACTTTTATACATATCAACTATTTATCATTTCAGTAATTTTAGATAATTTATATATTATAGTGTTGTTTATATGATCTTGTCAATTTTTTTATAAATAAATTTATTTTAATAAAAAATTTGGTTTAACATAGTAGAATCATAATCCAATTGGTAGCCTAATTTATTGTTCGATGTAATTTTAAAAACATTGTTTGTCGGTTATTTAATCACCATTCTTGTTGCCTTCTTAGCTAATGCAGTAGCCACTTCCACTGTGGCAAAAGCTATTCTGTCAAAAGCTCAATTAATGAATGTAGTACATATGTTGGAAAATTAGCTCATATATATGGTAATTTACATCTCTTTTGAACACACATTTGGGTCCTAGTTAACACTAAATTACTCATTAGAAAATTGAAGCTCCAATTGTCATTTGTCAAAAAAAAAAAATCATGAATAAAATTTATAGGCTAAGAGTAATATGCTTCTTTGGCTTATGTACTACCCTAAGAATTTTTAGTTTCATCATCTTCTTCATGTTTATTTGCTCTTTGCTCTTTTTTTCTCAAAAAGAATATTATAAGATAGAAGGGAAATTTATGAGATAAATAATGTTAAGGGTTGTTTGAATGGTTTTGCAAGAAAGTAGGTTTGTTGTACTTTTAAGTTTAAAGCCCAAAATTATATTATTAAAGAATATTCTTTTTATTTCTTTATGTCAATTTTAAGAACCATTGTGATTTTTATAATTAATTATTATTTTTTTAAGTTAGAAACATTATCTACCATTATGGTTTGATAACATCACACCTTTCCAATAAAAACTTATTAATTAATTTGAAGTTCAAAAGTAGAATCTTAATATAGGTACCTAATAAAATATTACATTATTCTTTGTGCTCAATTATGTCCCTAACCACAAGCAACTTTACATTTGTAGAATCTTGAAATCAAAATGTAGACAGACATTAATGAAAGAAAAGGACATGAAAAACTTAAAAATTCTTATAGAAATGAAAGTAAGATAATGAATGATATTATTTGTGCTCAAACGTATTTTGTAGAAACTCTCTCTTTCATGTACTGCTATTTATCTTTTAAATAGATTTTTATCTCTTTAATCATTTTCCTTATTTTACTTTATTTATAATTTTCACTCTCTTACTATAGATTTCATATGCAATGAATTGGCCATCTTAATTTGTATGAGTTCTTAATATCTATCTCATTCATTCTTTCTCTACCAAGACTCTCAAATTATCATATATAGTTAGGGAAAAAGAGTTATGGCTCCAAATTAAGCTTTATTGTTCACTTTGGTTCTTCTTTTGCTCTCTTGTGCAACTGATATTCCTAATATGCTTGTGTCTATCCATTTTTATGGATTCAAAGAATCTATTGGTCAAACACTTGCCATTATAATTCCTTTACTTATTTTCTCCACAAGTGTCCAATTAATTATCTAACTATTTTAAATTCCTTTATTATTTTTGTTTTCTCCAAAGTTGGAGAAGTGTATTTTCTAATGGTCACTTCTTTTTTTTAATGATTTTTACATGTGGGAAGAGGTATGAGGCTAAGAAGGAGATGGAGCTAAGGTTCATGATTGTCACAAAGAAAATTTAGATTTGATTAGATTATCAATAAGGGTTTACCTTACTCTCTTACTTAATGGTACTATGCACTTTTTCTATGTCAATATGATGTAACAAGTTCATCTTGACATTATTTTTAATTGCTTCACCATTCTCAGTTAAGCATGAGTAGAATTCATATGGCTACTTTTCCTATTGACCTTCCACTAATTCATGTTTTATTTGTAAATTTGGTATATTTTGATGTCAAACTTCAAAGAAGAACAAGGATTTGACTTTTAATCTCAAGCAAATTATTGAAGAGCTCTCTCTTATTTATCTTTTATGTAAAATCCTAAAGATGTATCTAGATATTAGACATGTGAGACTCTAAAAAGTTTTTGGAATCTTTAGAATGCTCTTATTAATCCACTAGTAAAGAAATTCTTGAATTACAGGCATTTGACTTTTGGATATGGCATGACTTCTAGAGCTTCTTTTGTTAAAATTGAAGAGTTAGTTAATGTTCAGAGAAATTTCTTTCATACTCAAGCTAAAGGAGGGTACCAATCATTAGTGGTCCATAACCAACATATAAATTTATTATATGCTACATAGAAAATGCAATAGATTAGGATTCTTAGGAGTAGAAATTGTTAGTAAACTTTATATTAGAAACTTTGTTTCAATATTGTGGTTTCCTTTGTTGATATTTTCTTAAATTAGGATGAAAATTTTATTTAGAAATTTTTTTTAGAATTGAAGCTATAATTTAAGTCAATTTCTTCACCTATAATATGCTCTCATCATAAAGATTGAAGAACTCCTAGACACGTCTTTATGATTTCTTAAATAGAAAAGTTGGTAAATGGAAAAGCACTCTATAATTTTGACTTAATTATGCTTCATTCCAATAGCAATTATAAAGTATAATATTTTAAAAATAATAAAAATAATAACCTGTTATTGCCTAAAAATAGTGGACAAAATCTTTAAATCTTTTTATGGCTATGTATTCTTAGTTTTTTTAAATTTTTGAAAAAAAAAGAAAAGAGAACTTTGACTTTTTATAAGTTTCTTTGCATGTATTCTAATTATATAAAAGCTATACTTTAGGGCAATATTGTCACTCTCTTAATTAATGATTCCCTCATTCTTTTCTCCTTTTTTCTTTATCTTTTTTTGTACTTTTTATCTTTGTAACCACCATTATTTAATTTTGAGTTAATTATAATGTAGAGAAGGAGAATGGGAATAATGTATCAGCACTCTTTTTTTGATCATTAGTATTTATATTATGTTGACTTGTATACGTGAATGCTAAATTTATATTAAATATGCAAATTTTTATGAAATAGGTAGATTGTATTCAAATTAGGAAGACTATTATTTTCCCTAAAATAGTGTTTTTGTAATTGTATATAAACCCTGCTCTACTTTGTAAAATAAAAAAGAAAATTAATAGAATTTTGTGTTCATTAATAATTTCCTTGGTATTATAGCCTTATATCCAGAATTAGGGTTCTAACTAATTTTTTTTTCCAAATAGATCTTGAAATGCTAGAATTCCAAAATTAGGGCTTTTATATTTAGCCCTTTCTTCTTCCTTCACTGCCACCCTCAGTCAACTTGTTAGACCACCGCCAACTAGCTCGTAAGGTTCTAATCACCAACCTCTCTAAGTGTGTATCTCATGCACTAGCGCATTTTGTAACGACCCAAAAATCTGACTATCATGAATTGTACTTCCAAAGATAAATAGTACTTCCCGAGACTCAAGTCACACTAAGCATACTGATGAGAAGTATTAATTATAATAGAATTTTGGGTAAAGTTTGAAGTCAATTCAAACTTATTCGAATGATTAAAAATGCTAAAAAAGATATTATGGCAGTGTCATATGAATAGTGCTGCAAGCAAAGCTAAACCGTAAAATAAATTAAAAGTTTCTAAAAATAATCTAAAAATATTACAACTTGATACTCAAATATTCTGAATAGTCCAATGACTTTAGAATCGGAATTTTCTAAGTTCGGGAACTATTTTTACCCAATTTTCGGTATAGAAAATAGATTAATTTTTTGGGTTATTGTTAGAATTTGTGCACGAGATTTTGAGAGGATTTAGGACTTGAATTTATGAAATTTTAGGGATAACAATGGAGAAAAACCAAATTTTCTATCATTTATAAAAAATTTTTGAAGTAAAGAAAAATAATATTTTTCTTTACTACCACATATACACACAACACACATCCTCCCTCTAAAAGGCCTAAATTTTCACCTACCATTCTCTCTTCCATTCTCCTCTTGATTTCTCTTTCCTCGAAGAGACCCATCAAGCAATCTTATACCTAAAATGATGAACATTTCAAGATGAGTTTGTGGACACCAATTTTGTCTGGAATGACGGAGTATTTTGAGAGAAAAGTCAAAAAGTAACATGAGGTAAATAGTGACACTCTCTCTCCCAAGATTTATTTTTTTGCAAATTTATTTTCATAGGTTTCGAGGATGTCATATAGTATGTATATAGGCTCAGAATATATTTTTGACGTCTAAATTATTTTATATTATTTTTTAAAATTTGTATCCATTTGAATTCGTAAGTGAAACGACAACTCGAGCCTCTCAAGGCAAGGAGAAGGCATGAGCCGACTTTGAGTGTCCCATATGACTCTGTTAAGTAATGTAATCACTTTAAATTGACTTAATTAATTATTTATAGCATTACGTATAATGTGGCATAATTGAAATAAATGTAAATAAATACATAGAAATTGAAATAAATGCTATAAAAATTATTTAAGACTCATGACATGTTAAATGCATAATATGTGATAATTTGGTGTGCTAGAATATGATGAAAATTATGAAAATGTTTTTTTTAGCTATAAGTGCATTATGTACATAAAAACCAAAAAATGCCATATTGTGTGTAATGTCTAAAAATGCATGCCCATAGGTTTTTTTGTGAAATAAATCATGTATAAATGATGTGTTGAGTGTTAGAATGCCATAAAAGAGCTCGTTATGTTAATGAGTGGCATTATGCCTATTTGCACCGTAAAGCATGCTAGTGTGCGTTCGGGTGTTTTTATTAATAAATGATCTCATGTATGCATGAATGCAACATGTTGATATGCTTAGAATGGATTTTTCATATATGATGATATATGTCTATATTACATGCTTGATGAAGCATGAATTGGTAAATTGTAGGCAAATATGGAAATTTTGCATGTTATGAACATCGGCATTGATAATTGCATCTTCATGTGACATAGTGATATGTTGAATATTCTGATGACATTACACCTTAGGAAATAGACCCTATGGGTGTAATAGACGTCAATAGGCCTAAGTTGGTCATTTGTACATGTGTAGGCCATGCAATAGTGCATTGAGCCTAATGATAATTTTTAAGTTAATAAAATAAAATGAAATGTGAAATTAGGTAAATTGACAAATAATGACATATTTAATGATTCCTATATAGTTAGACAACCTAGTTTGGATAGATTGACTGGTCAATTAGGATTATAGTAGCTATAGCATACCTACAATTATGAGACCTACGGGTTATTGACTTATGTGCTGATGGACATGAGAGCTTTTGGGCCTAAGATTTATGTGCTGATATGCATGAGAGCCTTCGGGCCTAAGGTTACTTACCTTTGTGGTATAATAGCCTACGGGCTTAAGTTTACTTACCTATGTGGTATGAGAGCTTACGAGCCTAAGTTTACTTACCTTTATGGTATGAGAGCCTATGGGCCTAAGTTTACTTACCTTTGTGGTACGAGAGCCTACGGGCCTAAGTTTACTTACTTATGTGGTATGAGAGCCTATGGGCCTAAGTTTACTTACCTATATAATATGAGAGCCTTCGAGCCTAAGTTACATATCTTCTGATGTGGAAAGCCTTTGGGCCTAAGTAATTCCATTATCCAATCTTGTTTAATTGTATTATGGATATGGGCATCAGTTAAATGATTAAAATGGCTTAATAATGGCATAATTAAATTTGTATGTTAAATTGGCATTAATAAGTGACTTATGGACATAATTTGATTTAATGACTTAAAATTGGTTTTGAGATGCTTGAATAAGTTTATTATTACTTGTATGACTTTTTATGGTGATTATATATGTGTAAACCTCAAATTATTGATACGGACAACTATGATGTGTGTTAAGGCACTTATGATCGAAAAATAGGTATGCCACTACTTGTTACAATATATGAGTTTGGTATGACTTTCTTTTACCATGTCATATGACCTACAAATGGTTGATTTATGATAATGATGATTTTTGGCATAAATGATGCTTAGAGAATAAGGTTTTATGCATTATGCCCAAATAACGGCAGTAAACTGATGTTTTAATAATACCTCGATAAACGTGCCTATAATTGCATTGTTTATGTTTGGAATATGTATG
>CANXYI010709862.1:0-11985 GCA_948208565.1 Hura crepitans
AAAATTATGTGGCATACCAATATGCCGAAAACACATATTTTAAATAATGCTATAAACAACCATATGCCTATATTCTTACCATAACCCTTAAATCAATGCATGAACCCTTAGTACTTGAAAATAAATTGAATCTCTTTATCAGTATACAATTCCTATAAATTTGAATATAACTAACCCTAAGATAACAAATTCTTAATTCAATTCAATCATGCCAATACACTATGTGTAAAAGTATTTTTATTCACTTTCATAAAATCATAAGTGATTTAAGTTGAGGCTCATACCTAGCATTAAAATTTGAATCCCACCTTTTTATTAGCCTATAATTATAGTTGTTTAAATGTTCCTAAATCCAATTTGCAAGCCTTTCCTCCCTAAACTCTAAAAAGTTACCAGCAATCGTCCAAATTCCTTGCCTAACAAAAAATGCAGCAAAAACTTTCTAAATTCACTGCTGTCAAACCTATTGCTTTACTCCCCTCCAGCTTCTAAATTAACACCAATAACAGCTCTTCATTACTGCTAATTTTTCTACTAAAGCATCAATACAGGAATTAATTATTACCCCTTTCTCTTTTGGGTAGCCAACTTCAGCTACCACTTATGGCATGGCACTGTCACTATCTCTTGCACTCTTATCTTGATAATGGCTCTTTTGTCTTCTTTCCTTTTTATTTTTAATTCTTTTCCCCCATTTTATGTTTTTGTTTACAACAGTAACCTCCGTCGCCATCTATCTTTCTATCACCATGCACTTTGTGATGTTGCTCCCTCTCTTTTTCTCCCTATTTTCTAGTCTCATTTCCTCTCTTTTAATCCTTCCTCTCTTTTTTTCCCATAAGTGACTCACCCTTATTTCTTTTCCTTCTAATTTATTATACTTATGTCTCTTTTATTATAACATCCCAAAGATTTGCTAATTGAATTAATGTGAGTGAATCACATAGCATGAGATTTAATTTTAAGATTCGGATGTCAAGTAAATGAATGGAGAAAACATAATAAAATAAAATGGTAATAAACTAAAATAATGGTTTAACAAAAATAACTTGTTAAGAATAGGGAATGGGATAAAATTGACTTTGTATGTTGGCTAAATTATGAGAAGGTCCAGGCAGTAGGTGAAAGAAAAAAAAAGGAAAGGGCTTAAAACTAAAACGTCAGTAGTGAGATTAAAAAGGAAGCATGGAAATTGAATGACAACAATGAGGATTAGCAATTCAAGTAAGGAATCCTTGACTACAATAAAAGAAGGCACTTAGATTTTAAGGGTGGCACAGCCTTGCTGTTGGTAGCAAGTAACACTGCTACTAGTGTAAGGGGCTATAGTAGCCATAATTGCTAGTTGCAGATAGTGAGCACTATGCCACTGATGTGGTATGGTGCCTACTATAGGAAAGGATAGAGGAAATAATGGTACAAAGGACAAATAAGTTCAGTAGGGGAATGCAAAGCACACAAAATCATAGTTATTATTGGTGTTGTAACATTAGAGTGGCCCTACCATTACAACGAGGAATTGTGCTACTAGCACATTGAAGCATAGCCATTATCATGGTAATAGGTATGATCTTTATTTTCTCCTTCCTATTTCTAGAGCTTTGTGAATTTTTGGCAAAATTGGTAGTGCTGTTGAAGTTATGGGGGTGATTGTTATGGTAATAATCAGTTGTGAAGGGCTATTAGAATAGAAAAAAATATAGCAGGAGTTGTTGCAGTTTTATGGCACAAAAAAGGCATTAGTAGTTAGATTTGTCAAAGTAAGTAGGTTAAAATGAAACTAATGTGTGAAGGATTGTAGGGGCTAAACATCATGCATAATAATGTGGACAAAAATGGCACTAGCTAGAGTAAACCATAGAAAGGAAGGTAGGTGGTAGTGTAAACAACATAATAAGTGTTTCCTTTATATCTGTAGGAATGGTTTTAGTTGCTTGGTTTAACTTATATGAATTTATTTATTAAAGATAAAATTTATTGAATATTAGTATTATGTTAGATATTTTAGGGTACTGGGGTAATCCCTATAGATAGAAAAGCTATAAGAATTACTGGAATGTGTGCCAATAAAAGACAAAAATTGCAAAAATTTACAATAGAATCGAGTTATAGAATTTTTTCACCATAGTTACAATCTTGTTATAAGCTAATGAAACCTCACTAAAGGATAGAAAATTTAGAAAAAAACTAGAAAGTGAGTAAAAGTGGATTGATTAAGGAATTGATTGGAGTAATTAGATATGTTGGGATTGGTATATATGGGATGACAATAAATTAGGCAAGTTTTATTTTACAGTAGTCATGTTAAATTCTATAATTAGAGGGGAGAGGATTTGGGTATGAAGAATTTATAAAGTGAAAGTAAAATGATATAAAGGAATAAGAATAAGGCCTAGCAAAGTTTCTTTAATTAAGTGGATTATAACGGAAAGAGTCGGCATTCCATTTTGCAATATAGGACTCATGTGGAAGTCTCAAGTTTTATAAGATAAATGGTTAATGAGAATATGGAGTAAATGTTATGAAAGAAGATAGATTACTATTTCTTTAATTTATAGTTATTTGATTTGACTTCGCTTATAATAAGAGTAACTTGATGCATGATTATAATGATTTCCTTTAAGAATTATATAATTTCAGCAAGTAAATACCTGAGTATTTGTAAGTGGTAATAACTTGTTAAGCTTTAGTGTATGGAATAAAGAACTATTATCAAATTGGGAGTAACTTGGCTTAATTATTTTAGTGTATATATATGTATACATATACATATGAGAGTTGTAAATTGGTTTCACATGGTGGTTGTATACTTAATGATAAACTTTGAGGTTGTAAATAGCATGGGCTTCATATATATATTTATATACACATAATATATGTTACAATGCTAGTTTCCTTGTAGACTAAATGGTATTTTATGGTTGGACCTAAAGAAAATAAAAATTTATAGGAGGAGACACATTAACATCTTAAACTTTGATGTATCAAAAAGCTCTCTAGTAAATACAAGTAGTACACTAGTTAAGATGAAGGTTAGCTGATGTTTTAGAAGCAAAGCATTTTTATATACTACTTGTAAGTATACCTACCATTCTATATTATAGTGAGTAGAGTGTTCTTAGTGTAGTTAGGTTTTCATTTCAAATTGAAGATATGCTACTAGCTATAATCAAGTACTTAGTAGATGAATGCACTTATGTAGGTTATATAATTATGAATACCATATTTATTTTTATAGCCATCATGAACTACACTTTCAAATATTAGATTGGGTTTATATACTTCTATTTTGCAAGCAAATTATTAGTTTGAATTTAACAGGCTTAAAATAGTCAATCTTTAAATTACTTATTGCAACTAGTCTTATAAGTGTAACGCACACAGTGAGGAATTTATAATACTAGTACATATGGGGGCTATTATGGGCATGTGTATGAATTTAATATTATGAATATGAATAAGCAAGTTTTTAAATGTTGGGGAAATAAATTTGCACGTGTTAGCTATAATAATAGCAGAATAAAGAAAAAGGTGCTTGAATTACTCAATTAGGGTCTATAATTACCAATTCGATATACATTTGAGTTTTTTAAGTTGATTTGCTAAGTTTGAATAAGATGAATTAATTTAATTATAATGTTAGCCATGTTAAGGATATTCTCCCCCATTAAGTAGAAGGTATGTACTTATCTCTTTAAGCTATTCTACATTGTGTACGGATACAATTAGATAATTCTTTTGGAATTGGTAAGTGACCTATACACCGATTTAGTTACATACTTAATCATAATTACTTTTATGCTTGTGCTCCCATGCACTTGTATACTTGACCTGTACCTTCACATTTGGTTCATAATGCATAGTCAAAATACTTAATGCTTATGTTCGTACATAAGCCACACTTACGTAGTAATAGGATCTTACATAAAAATATTTATGTAATAGTAACTTATCACATACCAAAATCATAGATCATGCATCTATTTAGGTATGTGATTAATTTAAACCCTTTTATAGTTACAAATGAGATTGAAAATATAGTAGTTACAACAATTATATGCTCTTTATATTTATTATTAATTAACAAAGTATAAATAAAGTATATCATAGGGGTAGAATGGAAGATATAGGAAGTAAATTGAAGGCTAAAAAATAGGACTAGATAAACTAAACCTTAAAAGCTAAGCTAGCTTTTTAGACTATGACTTCTTCTTGTGTTAATCAATAGCTGTACTTTTAGGCATATAAATTGCATTGCATTAAACATAACAAGTTAAATAAGGTTATTTCATAGTATACAAAAAATGGCCATATATATGTATTTTCCAGTATAGCTATGACTTAAAAATTTCAATAAGATACAGGACCTAAGGTAAACCTTATACAATCTAAGGTAGGGTAGCTTTGGCATGACAAAAAGGGATCCTATGTAGATTTGTGATAATTGTAGCTCAACACAAGTGCCATATATGCTATTTATCAACTTTATTAGCATACAGTTATCAATGGCCAAGGCCATAGATACTCATCAGCTTATAACTATTTATTAGCCTTATCAGTTAATAGTTATTAGTGGCCAAGGCCATTGACATTTGTTAGCTTATAGCTATTTAGTAGCTCTATTAACTCATAGTTATTAGTAGCCAATGCTATAGACACTTCTCAACTTATAACTATTTATTAGCTTTATCAGTATACATCTATCAGTGGCCAAAGCCATATACTAATCAGCTTATAACTATTTATCATCTTTATTAGCCTGTAGTTATTGGCTCATCAGACCCTTCCTCAAGGTCATTCTAGGAGGGAGTTACCAAAGGTTCTATTTTTGTAAATTTATGCTAAATTCAACACACGTAAGGCCAGACAGAAAGAAAGTAAAATAAGGGATAGGAAATAAATATGTTATAATGCATGCATAAACTCTTAGAACTGTATACCTAAAGTTTATAAGTTATAGTCTAATATGAATACACACTAAATTATGAGATATGCCATGACATGGAATAATTAGAAGTTACCAAAACTACAATTGCATAATTTACTAATAAAAGTATAATATATAGTCAGATGTAACACTAAAACATAATTATTCATTGTAGTTTCCAAGGTAAGGTAATGGTTTGTGAGTTACAATAACAAAAGGTTTATGTGTTACATTACAAGGGACTTACATGAGATTTCAAAAGGTTCAAGATATTGAGTATGGATAAGGCTCATATATGTATGTAATTAATATGTATTTCTCATAAGCATGCTTAACAAGTATAGTAGGAATTTGAAATGCTAATAATAATAGCCTACTACTAAAGTTACTCATAAGGAGTTTTTAAGACTTATATGTATGATCTAATCCCAATTGCATTATGTGCTTAAGTATACATTCAATTATACTAATAATAGTATTAGTAAGGTAAATACATTGGCATCTTTCAAGCAAAGCCAATAACACATCTTCTTGATTTTGATGTGTAGGATATGAGAGAGCACTGAGGGGAATAGAAGTTACAGTGCTAAGCAATCTTGCCTCGAATTGAGATATGCCTTGACTAAGGAAGGACAATTAATACCTTACGAAATAATATCACATAATTGTATAACCATATATGTGTATGCAATATCAAGTAGTGCAATAGTCTTTTGTTATGATTATTTAGTGTTTTACAAGTAAAGTTCTCATGTGGATACACACACACACATACACACACTCTTACACACATACACACACACAAGTAGTTATTATAGGGAGGGGATTTGGTAATAGGATATGATGTATGCCTTTCATTTTGATATTATCCTAGTCTGTATATATATGGATGTGAGATATGAATGCTTGCTTTTAATTTGAAAATGATGAAAGGGGAGTATGATTGCATGTGATAGGCTAAATGAGTAAATGTAATGATGGATTGTTGTTATAGAAGTGCTTTAATTCATAGGTGAAAATTTTTGGTACACCTTTAACTACTATTATGCTACTAAAACTTTGGCTTTGATTACTTATTCAGTGAGACCACTCCCCCTACAAACTTTAAACTTTGTAGTTAAGTTAGTTAATTCTCTTAGCAAAATAAATAAAAGGGGTCAAAATGTCATAAGCGTTAAGCTTAATTCTAAAAAGTAACCTTTTTATGGGATACATGATTATGTGTAAGGGCTAGAGTATTACAAAGTGGTATCAGAACCTAGTTAATAGTTCTATAGATTGGAATCTTGTATAAGGGATCACGTACATATCACATATATAAGCATATACACATGTTTAGTCTAAGTTATATAGGACAATTTTGGCAAGATTGTTGCACACATATGATACAATTTCCTCAGATGCTCAATGGTTTCCTATAACTAGAAAAAGGAACATGTAAGTAGTTCTACCTTATGTACTTTTGAGATTGGCTATTTCATATGAGAATGTAAACTTATATAACAATATGATTTTACAGGCAATTTTTTTTGGAATGTGATATAAACTAAATTTCCATTAGGAAAAGATTATTGTATTACAAGATAGAAATAAGAGATTTCTTAGATCAGTTAGAGGGCAAGTTATTTTAGCTAATGGTAAGAGAGTTCAAAGTGCCTAAGTAGATAATTTCATATTAGATATAAAACTAGAGGGTTCTAAGGTACTAAAAATTAAGGTATCCCTAGTTAATAAGATAAGGACACCAATATTATTTTGAGGATGAAATAGCTTAAGGGGAGAGAGATTTGTAACATCGTAAAGATTTTCTAATTGAGTTAATGCGAGTGAATCACATAACTTGTGATTTAATTTTATGATTTAGATGTCAAGTAAATGAATAGAAAAGTAATATCATAAAATAAAATGGAAATGAACTAAAATAAAGGTGTAACCAAAATAGCATGTTGAAAATAGGAAATGGGACAATGTTAACTTGGTATGTCAATTAAATTATTAAAAGGTTCAAGTAGCAAGAGAAAGAAAAATAAAAAAAATAAAAAATAAAAGGGCATAAAACTAAAACTCTAGTAATAAGATTAAAATGGAAGTATGAGAATTGAATGGTGATAGCAAGGATTAAGAATTCAAGAATGGAATCCTTAATAGCAGTAAAGGAAGGCACTATCCTTATAAGTATGGGGTAGCCCTCTTATTGGTAGCAAGTAGTGTTGCTACTAAAACAAGGGGGTGCAACAGCCACAGCTGCTAGCTATTGACAGTAAGCGCTGCACCACAACTGTGGTGTGGTGCCTATTAAAGGAAGAGATGGAGGAAATAATGGTAAAAAGGACTAATGAGATTAGTAGGGGAAAGCAAGGTACAAAAAATAGTAATTGCTACTATTGTTGTGACATTAAAGAGGCCTTGCCATTATAGCAGGGTAGTGCACTACTAGCACATTATACTATAGCCATTGTCAAGGTAATAGGTACGACCTCTATTTCCTTCTTCCTATTTCTAATACTTTCTAAATTTTTAGGGGAATTGGTAATGCTGTTAAAGCTATAGGGTTGATTGCTATGGTAATAGTTAGTTGTGAGGGGCTATTAGAATAAAAAAAATATAATAGGAGCTGCTACAATTCAATGGCACAGATAAAGGTAGTAGTAGTTAGGTTTGTCAAAGTAATTAGGCGAAAATGAAACCAGAGTGTGAAAGATTGTAGGGGCTAAATAGTAAGTGCTATAATGCGCATAGAAATGGCACTAGCTGTTGTAAACCAAGAAAGGGAAGATAGGTGCAAGTGTAAACAATAGAATAAGTATTTCCTTTATATCCATAGGTATTGTTTTGGTTGCTTGGTTCAACTTATAAGAATTTATTTGTGAATGATAAAATTTCTTGAATATTAGTATTATGCTGGACATTTTAGGGTATTGGGGTAATCCCTTTAGATAGATGAAGGTATAAGAATTAGTGTAATGTGTGGCAATAGAACAAAAAAAATTGTGAAACATTTGTACTAGAATTGTGTTATAGAATTTAGTCACTATAGTCACAATCTTAGTACGAGCTAATGAGTAATTAAACCTCACCAAAGGATAGAAAATTTAGAAAAAACTAGAAAGTGAGAAAGGTAATTGATTGGGGAATCGATTAGAGCAATTAGCTATGTTGGGACTGCTTTATATGGGATGACAACAAATAAGGAATGCTTTATTTTATAATAGTCATGTTAAATTTAGTAAGTAGAAAAGAATGGATTGGGTACCAAGAATTTAAGAAGTAAAAGTAAAATGATTTAAAGGAATTTGAAAAAGGCCTAGCAAAGTTTCTTTAAATAAGTGTATTATAATAGAAAGAGTCAACGTTTCACTTGAATTATGGAACTCGTGTGAAAGTCTTAGGTTTTATAAGATGAGTGCCTCTTAAGAATATAGAGTACATGGAATGAAGGAAGATAGATTACTATTTCTTTAATTTATAGTTATTAGATTTGACTTGGCTGATAAAGAGGGTAACTTAATCCATTATTATAATGATTTCCTTTTAGAATCATATAATTTTAGCAAGTAGATACCTGAGTATTTATAGGTAGTATAACTTGTGCAGTTTTAGAGTGAGGGCAAAAGATTTGTTATCAATAATAGGAGTAACTTGGTTTAATTATTTTAGTGTATATATATGTATACAAATGCATATGAGAGAGTTGCAACTTGTTTTCACATAGTACTTATACACATAGTGATAAGCTCTAAGGATGTAAATAGAATGGGCATCTTATACATATTTATATGCACATAATGTATGTTAAAATGCTAGTTTCCATATAAACTAAATGGTCTTTGTGGTTGCACCTAAAGTAAATATACATTTATAGAAGAAGACACATTAACATCTTAAACTTAAGTGTATCAACAAGCTTTTTTTTAAGCATAAGTAATATACTAGTTAAGATAAAGGTTAGTCAATGTTCTAGAAGCAAAGCATTTTTTTTATGCTACTTGTAAGTTTACCCACCATTCTTTATGACACTAAGAAGAATGTTCTTAGTTTAATTAGGTTTTGATTTTAAATCTTAGATATACTTCTAGATATAATCAAGTAATTAGTAGATGAACGTACTTATGTAGGTTATACAATTATGAACACCTTAATTATTTTTATAGCCATCATGAACTTCACTTAGGAATATTTGATTGGGTATGTATACTTGAGTTTCACAAGAAAATTATTAGTTTGAATTTAACAAGTTTAAAATGGTTAGCGTTTAAACTAGTTATTACCACTAGTCTTGAAAGTGCATCGCGAACAGCAAGGAATTTACAATGCTGCCACATATATGGCTACTATGGACATGTGCATGAATGTAATATTATGAAAATGAATAAGCAAGTTCTTAAATTTAGGGAAAATAGGTTTACATGTGTTAGCAATGATAATAGTAGAATAAAGAAAAAGGCTCATGAATAACTTAATCAGGGCCTATAATTATAAATTAGATATACATTTGAGTTTTATAAGTTGATTTGCTAAGTTTGAATAAGATAAATTAATGTATTTATAATGCTACCCATGCTGAGGATATTCTCCCCTATTATGTAGAAGGTATGTAAACGTCCGTTTATGCTATTCTAAATTGCATATGGATATGGCTAGATGATTTTTTTTTGGAATTGGCAAGTGACCTATACACCCAATTAGTTACATTCTTAATCATAGTTACTTTAATATTGGCACACTTGTATACTTGAACTGTACCTTTGTATTAAGATCACAATGCATAGTTAGAAGATTTAATACTTATGTTCGCACTTAAGCCACATTTGTACAGTAACAAGCTCATATATACAAATATTTATGCAATAGTAACATGTCACATACAAAATTAATAGACCATGTATCCATTTGGGTATGTGATTAATTCATATCCTTTTATAGTTGAAAATGAGATTGAAAATGTTATAGTCACATTAACTGTTTGCTTTTCATATTTATTATAAATTAACAAAGAATTAATAGAGTCTATAATGGGGGTAGAATATAAGATATAAGAAGTAAATTTAGCGATGAATAATATAACTAGATAAATTCAACCTTGAATAATATAACTAGATAAATTCAACCTTAAGAGATAGGCTAGCTTTTTAAACTATGCCATCTTATGGTGTTAATCAATAGTTGTACTAACAAGCATATAAATTGTGTCGCATTAGACATAACTAGTTAAATAAGACTATTTTATAGTAAAAGAAGAATGGCCACATATGAATATTTTCTATTGCAGCTATGACTTAAAACTTTTAATAAGATTTAGAGCCTAAGGTAAACCTTATGCAATAGGGTAGCTTTGTCATGCCAAAGAGGGATCCTATATAGATTTGTATTAATTACAGCTCAGTATAAGTGCCACATAAGGTTTTTATTAGCTTACAATTATTAGTGGCTAAGGACATAGACACTTATTAGCTTACAACTATTTATTAGCCTTATTAGCTTACAATTTTTAGTGGCCATAGCCATAGACACTTATTAGATTACAAATATTTATCAGCTTTATCAGTTTACAACTATTAGTGGCCAAGGCCATAGATACTTATCAGCTTACAACTATTTATCAACTTTATTAGCTTATAGTTATTAGATCATTAGCCTATTTACCCTTCCTTAGGGTCATTCTAAAAGGGAGTTACCAAATGCTTTATTTATGTAAATCTATGTTAAATTCGAAACACATTAGACTAGATAGAAAGAAAGTTAAATAAGAAATTGGAAGCATGTATGATATAATGCATGCAAAAACTCTTTGAATCACATTCATTAAATTTATAAGTTATAGTATGATACCAATACACAATGAATTGTGAGATAAAAAATGACATGGAATAGATAGAAGTTACCAGAACTACAATTGCATAAATTATGAAATAAAGTATAATATAGACTCACATGTATAAGACCCATATATGCATATAATTAATATGTATGTATCGTAAGTGTGCTTAACAAGTATAATAGGAATTTGATATGCTAAAGACAATAGCCTACAACTAAAGTTACTCGTAAAGAGTTTTTAAGACTTGTAAGTATGATCTAACCTCAATTGTATTATGCACTTAAGTATACATTCAACTATACTCAAAATAGTGCTAGTAAGGTAAATACATTGGCTACTTACAAGCTAAGCCATTAACATAGTTTCTTGATTTTGAAATACAAGTTATAGGAGAGCACTTAAGGGGACACAAGTTATAGTGATAATAGACTTGTATAGATTTGAGATATGCCCTGACCGAAGACGGACAATTAATACCTTACAAAATAATATCACATAATTATATAACCATATGTGTGTAAGCTATGTCAATTAGTGTAATAGTCTTTTATGATGATTGTTTAGTGTTTAACAAGTAAAGTTCTCGTGTGGATATATATATATATACAAGTAGGTATCACAAGGAGGGGTGGATTTGGTAACAGGATTTGATGTATGCCTTACATGCTAATATTGTTCTAATGTGTATAAACAGGGATGTGAGATATGTATACTTGCTTGTGATTTGAAAACAATGAAGGGAGAATATCATTGTATGTGATAGGGTGAATGAGTTGAAGTAATGATGGATGGTTGAGTTGGTATGTGTTATAGATGTGCTTTAATTCATAGGTGAAAATTTTTGCTAGGCCTTCAACTGTCATTATGCTATCGACACTTTGGCTTTGATTGCTCATTCAGTGAGACCACTCCTTCTGCAAATTTTAAAATTTTTAATTAAGTTAGTTAATTCTCTTAGTAAGGTGAATCAAAGGTGTCAAAATCTCATAAGTGTTAAGTTTAATCCTAAGAAGCAACCCTTTCATTAGATACATAGTCTAAGGGGTAGAGTGTTACACTAGTTATCATCATAGGCCTAAAATCTAGGCATCTATAGTTGCCCTCACTTTGGTTTGTGTTGTGATAATGTAAAAATTTAAAATATTGCACATCAAAGTACCTAAGTTTAAGATACTTACCTAAAGGTACACTTACCTAGTGTAAAGCTACATCGAATACAGATGCATGCCTCTAAATCATT
>CANXYI010709943.1:0-10031 GCA_948208565.1 Hura crepitans
TAGTTCCCGCTATCTAGTGTCTTAAAGTATTGTCTGTTTGTTATGGGCCTAAAATATAATGAACTTGATTAGGAATTAAATATATAGATTGAACTTGATAAAAGAATTGGATATAATGAGATAGGGTAATTGGCATGTAAGTTCATGCGTGGCATGATTCATGTGTGTGTTTGTATGATGACATACTCTATTTTATTTATTCTACCACTGAGTTATACTCAGCATGTCAGTGTTCCAATGCATAAGTTGTAGATTTAGGGTTGATCAGCTTCAGATAGCACTAGTGTAGCTGCTCTTGAGTCCTCTAGGTATATTTTATCTCTCTTTTGGTTTGTTATAGATAAGCACTCATGTATAGTAGTTGTAATATGGGTAATGGGGTGTAAAGTATAGAACTGAGTTAGGAACATCATACATTTGTATAAACCTGATCTTGTATGTATATAAAATGCATGTTTATATCTGTGTGTCTCTGGGTCTGAGACCTTATGGGCTATTGTATGTGTTGATGTTTGATGATGTTTTGAGGGACCAAAAGGGTCCAGGAGTGAGGTTTAGGTTAAGGATTGTCCTAGAAGTGCTTTTTGTATAGGAATATTTTGGGGTTTGTCACCTGGGTAGCCATTACGCTGCCCGATTTTCTATGAATTAGTGTTTTAACAGACTAAAATGGATAGTAATAAAAGGATAATCAGATAGAAACACAAAAAGGATAGGCTAGGTCAAAGTTGTGTAAGTGTTAAACGAAAGGTCCCTAGAGAAATCTAAGAATGGGTGACCTCACGGGAAGTAGCACACTTTGCCTATTCGCTTTAAGAATGGGCAGAGGGTGTTACATACTCACATATTTATATTAAACTCATGGACGGTCATGATTAAGTAACATAATGATCCAATGGTTAAATTTAATCCTATTTATGTTTTTATCTTCAAAAATTTGTTCTTAAATTTTGAGTTCATTAAAACACCTTTTCAAGGCACCAAAAACTATAGAATTTCATAATTAAGGGACTTCTTAAAGTTCGTGTCTAAAAGCCAGAGGAAACATACTTAACTATGAAATTGCGTAAACAAGAAATTCAAAAGAAATACTTATCAATGTCAAAAAATTTTGATTTCTTCACCATTAGACTATTTAGAAATTTTTATCTTTAGGTCATGCTATTTTTGGATTAGTCCGAGCACATCTTAACCTTTTTATATCATAACTCAAACTAAGATTACTATTCTCGTAAAAGAATTTTTGGGTTTAGTGGCTACTTCAAATTCTTTTGTTTCATGCATTATTTTGCCCATTGAAATTCATAACTAGTACCCCCTCTAGGTCACTTTATTGGGACCCATTACTTGGGAACTCTAATCATAACCTGAGAAGTACTATTCATAAAGCCAGGTTTTATGGGCATTACATCAAATGTCATTGTAAGAACTTAGCCAAATTCAATTAGGTCAAAGTAACGTCCAACCATACTCATCAAATCATGGAAGTCACACTTGGGGGCAATATTCGAGTGAACAATTTAATATAGGCTTATGGATGAATTTTTTCGAGTGAGGCTAAACTATTAAGTGGGTTATGTGTTTACAAGATCAAAACATGTTTATAAAGACTCAAAATCTGAGTATGAATCTTCACCCAAAAGCTATATTATTAAATGAAAGGTTGGCCAATCATCCTTGGGGAAATTAGAGTTCCAATCTGAAATTGAATAGAAATAAGATTATGGCTAAGTTATAGGTGATGGTCACGAGTCAATAGTGCAAGATCAAAAGGATGAATTGAGTGAAGCCATGGATCATGAATGTTAAAATGATAAGTTTTCATGAGTAATGGAGCGGATCAATGGTTGTCATGATTGAATTGATTTTGGCCAAAGGTTTTAGAAATTATTTAATGGTTAAGCATTTCTATGACATCCCTCACCTGGTTTGATCATAGATCAAGATAAAGGGTGGCACACAACTGATCCTGATCTAATTTATCTTATACTTTCTTAAAACCTTTTTCTCATACTTGTTTAAATACAAAGCTTTATGGTTACTTGATTAGCTAAATCCAATTTACAAGTCAATTATTAGTGAAGAATTTTGTTAAAAATCCAATAGAATATCGGCTATATCAGAGACACAATTCCCACTATGAATAGTAACTTGCAGAGGAAAAATACTTCTATATCTCATATAGTCTCAACTACAATCCACCTCATCATCCATATCATCTCATACATTCAACATCCATACAAACTCCCAACATACATAAATCCTAATCAATCTAATATACATCAGATGACTCAAAAATCATTACACTCAATCATATAGAAGTAATCATCACATATACAAACCATACTTAATAACTTTTCAAACAACCAAAAATCTCAACACAGTGAATAGTGACACCTAGGTTCATGAATAGTGACTTTCAAGAAATGATTAAGACTTTCTTATCGATCAGAGGATAAAGTTATAAGTATGTTGTGGGTATAATTTGGTATGTAAATAAGGACATTTGAAAGTCTAATGAGAGATAATGATCAATATTTGTGAATAGTAAATCCTAAAGTCCTGAATAATGACATCAAGTATGGGAATAAAGATGTTAACCTTGCTGACCAGGAGTTTATATGGTAAACTATTTATGTTTATAGTTTGATAATAAAATGAGAGCATTCAAATGGAAATCAAATGATAATGGGTATATAAGGGAATAATACCTCTCTAAAGTGAATAGTTTTTCCCAAGACTTGACTTGTACTGATGTTATAGAGTGATGGCATTTATTTGTAAGACATCTTTGGGTAAAGTTTGGAAAGAAATACAACCATTAAGAAGAAAAGTAAAGATAAGGGACTAATATGATATAAAGATGAAAGTTTAGGGACCATTGGGATAAGAAAGGGAAAAGTCAGATTTTTCTATATAAGATAACTTGACTTTTTAGTCAAGGGTGAATAGAGGAAAAATCATCTTCTTCCTTCCTCTAGAAGCTAACGTTTTCTCTCCCTCTCCTCTACCACGTTCTTCTCATTTCTCCTCCAATCAAGCCCTAATCTCTCACATCTAAAACCTCAATCAACCCCTTTATAGTCTTTAGAACCTTATAAATGCAAGAACATAAGGAAATAATGATGGATTTGTGAGAAATATCAAGTGGGTGAATAGTAACTCAATTTTGAAGGAGGTAAGATTTCTTTGATCTAACATTTTTCTAGTGTTCTATGAGTTCCCAAGGATATATTTATCAAGTTAGATTCAAGTTTGGATGCCTCAATGATTTATTATGAATTTGTATAAGTTACAGAATGAATATTAATCAAGTTTAGAGAGATGGTCTATTTATGGAGCTTTAAAATTTTTAGGGTGCCTTTTAGGTGCCAATAAGGGTTCTATAAGGTTGATTTAATGATTAGAGGCATATTATATTTTTTGTGAATTTTTGATTATGGTTGATGTTATGTTTAAAAAGGAAGAAAGAAGGATAATGGATGTATTGCTCGTGAATTTCAGTTTTATGAATAGTACTCTCGAGGCATGAATAGTGTCTCCCGAGATACTGGGGCACCTTATGATGGCCAGAAGGGGAAGTACTAGTCATAAAACTTTGACGGGCACGAAAATTATGAAAATAAAATAATTAAAAATTTTAGTAAAACTAATGAATCATTTTAGGCCAAGAACTAGTGAATAGTAACCTTAGTTAAAATTGTCCCAAGAATGGTCCAGGATGTGCCTGGATGGATTGAAAATAGCATACCCTCAATGTCAAAAATTCTAATGAGTCTATTGGTGAAAGAATTTTAATTTTCTGAAGTCGTTTGATATTTATTCGAAATTTCTTAATTATGCAAGTGAATAGTAATCCTAGTTGCCTTTAGAGTTTTGACCCAAGATTTTATAGGGCCCTTAATGGAAACTATATGAATTTTTGGCATGAAAACCATGATTTTTGGAGGTCCTGAGAAATTATCTTGAATTTCTAAAGTTTAAAAAAAATCAGATTAAAATGGGCCATTGGATCGACACGTACATGATCTGAGCCATCCATGTGTTTAATATAAAAGGCATGGCACATGTGAGGGGTGTCATATGTGCCAAAGCCTTTATCTTCTTTCTCCTCTACCAAAAACCTGACGCCACATCTCTCTATCCTCTTTTTCTTTTTTCTTCACTTCCTCCCTCAATTCAGGCAAAAAACCATCAAAATTTAAATGGTTCTTTGCCTCCACAACCTCCTGAAGCCTCTCACACTGACAAAATTAACAAATAGAGGCTAGAAATTGAGTTATAGACACTTGGTGAATAGTGTCAAATCTTTGTGTAAGTGATTTTGTTCCATTTTTTATTTTTATTTTAGGTATTCCTAAGTAATCTAAGGTTAACCATGCAATTAGTTCTTAATTTAAAGTTATGTAAGATTTTTAGGAATCTTCTAAACCCTAAAATGGTGTATGTTTGTAGGCAAAAAGGAAAAGCTGGGAAAGGAGAAGTAACCTAAAGCTTAAGGTGGTGAATTAGGATGTTTTGACACCTTAGGTATGTGAATTTAGTGTAATATATGTGTGTGTAATTATGTAAGTGCATGATTTTATGTGTGAAAGTGTGTATAGAATTGCCATTATGTGTGTATGTGTGTGAATATGTAATGCTTATGTAATGGTATTAAGGTGATTAGGAGAAACTTATATGTGTGATAAATATATGGGAAATGCATGTTCAAATGTGTGAGTGATGTGTGGCTGGATGGTGTGTGAGGGAAAAGTGTGAGTGTGTATGTGTGTTTGATGATAATATGGAATGTAACTAAGTTAAAAATGACCATAAAATAGGGTAATAAGGTGGAATTGGTAAGAAAGAAACCATAGGCACTTGGTTCTAAAATGGGCATGAAATATGTTGTAAGTATACAATGGATATGTATAGGTGCAGGTCAAGGTCAAGGGTGAGTAACAACAATGTGACTTAAATGAGTAGGTAACTACATGTATTCAGTGTTAGGAATGTAACTCAAATAAATGAATGCTGAATAGAAATGGCTAGGACACATTAGGTGTAAATATAGTGATGCTATTGCCATTGTTTATGAGACTAAGGGCTCGAGATTATGAGGTTGTAAAAATGACCAAATGAATAGTGACATAATGGTAAAAAGGGCATTATAATGGTTGGCTAAATGAAAAAGTGCATGTAATTATAGCAATTACCAACATTGTTATGACTTATGTTGAATGACCTGTAACTGGGGAAGATATTAATTTAAGTTAGCCCATATAAATTAGACACCTACTAGATGGCTTAATCAGTCAACTAGGGAATTAGCAACTGCTATGGGTTTTGGTCCTCTTGGGCCATTGCCTATGTACATGTGATGGTAGGTGCAACTATCGAGGTTTTGATAGAGAGCTTTGTACACCTAGGTATTGGGAGGTCCACATGGGTTGATCCCTACTTACCCACCTTGTTATGGATTTGGGAGGTCTCACTAGGTTGATCCCTGCTATCTACCTGAGTTGATTTAATGACTGGGATTTAGGATGTCTCACGGGGCTAATCCCTGCTATCCGTACTGTTGGGAGGTCTTCCAGAACTGATCCCTACCACTCTGATTTAGGAGGTTCTTATGAACTGTTCCTTGCTATTAGGTGGAGTTAGGTAGGTGCAACTACCGATGTCCAAAATGTGGGCCACTGCACAATCTAGATTCCGCTATTCAGTGTTTCAAGTGTAGTATTTCCATTATAGGCCTAAAATGGAATAAAGGAAATAAATACATATAATATGAACACTCATAACTTTATGACGTATTTGACATAATTAAGAATAAGGAAACATAATCGAGTAACTTGAATAAACTGTGAGACACACTAAATTATAAGTAATATGACAAGCTAATAAATGATAGAATTACAACTTAATGAACTTGCATGGTCATATGACTTGCATGATGTGTGCTTACTACATGATTATGTCTCATAAATTTACCACTGAGTTTATATTCAGCGTGTCAGTGTTTTGATGCATAGGTAGGAGAATTTAAGGAGTTTTCTAACCTCAGTACTGTAGTGTAGTTGACAAGCATCGAAAGGGTATAATTTTTATATATTTATGTATGTCTAAAAGTAGGGAACTCATTTATATAGGGTTTTGGGCTCAGGATGGTAAGATGGTTAAACATGTATTTTGTTACTTTATGGTCTGTATTTAATTAACTATAGATGTAACTTGAGTATATGTCTATATATGTGCTTGACTATGTGTTTGAGCATGATATGGGTAAGAGACCCTGTGTTGGCTATATTGTGACATGGATGAGTGATTAGACAACTAGATAGGCCTAATATGTGGAGGGGATATGTTATGATTAATTAGAAGTGCTTTTTACTAGGTTTAAAATTTTGGATTTTCACTTAGCAACTGTTATGCTACCAAAAATTTTGTAATTAAGATAATTATCAAATAAAATGGTCATATCAGTCCATTACAGGAAAAAATGAGGGCAATATAAGATAACAACCATTAAATAACTATAAAGCCTAAATCAAGTAGTCGGGTCTATTAGTGTTAAGTAAGTGACATGTGGGGTAGCACTAGGATGGGTGACCTTTGGGAAGTAGCATTTGTTATTGAGTTCCACTAGGAATTGAGTAGGGGTGTCACAAGGGAAAAGGAAGTAAAGAGAGCTTGAAGAGACTTGCTAGGTGTTTTGACACCCTTTAGTATATGTATTCACTAATCTTATGTTCTAAAGATTTATTCTAGCTAACAAGGTGTGTATATGTATGTATTTGAAACATTAATGTATGTTAATGGCTTAATTGAGACACTTAATGGTGATATGATATTGTAACCATGCTAAACAATGTGTGTAGATAATTAAATTTGTTATATGCTGGTATAGGCCATGTGGTGGCCAAATGTCACACTAAACATGCCATAAAGTTGGCATATGTGTGTATGGCCTAATATGGATTTTAGGAGCCGTGTGATGATATGTGTATGTAATAAATGCAAGTGTGTGTGTTTTGGTAAAATTGAGTTAATATTTGTGAAATTAAGTGATAATTATAGGGAATGATGTATGTGAATGATGAAATGGAAATAAGAAAACTTATATAGAGAAGTGGCCGAAACATATAATGTATAAGGTTTAAGTGTGATTATGTGTGCTAATGATGTAATGAGTATGCATCATGATATTATAGTTATTAAGGCATGTTATGAGTTAATAATGTTTTGTATGATGAAGATGTATTAATTATGCTTATGGAATAACTATGGCCAAATGGATCATGGTATGTAGAAAGAGAGTATAAGATGACAAGTATGCTAGATTATGAAGTAATTATGTGTATGTGCTTTAAAATGAATTAAGTGTGCTAAAACAAGTTTATGTGGTTAAAAGCCAGATGTATGCTAAATAATCTATTGATTATATAGATGATGAATAAGGATGAATGTCTTTAACAATATGCATTTGGGATGAGATGATATGTATGAGTATGTAATGATTAAGTGTTGATGTATGAGTATATAATTGAGCATGTAATATGACAATATGGTAATATGAGATTATGACATGTGTACTAGCTGAATGCTCAATAAAGTAAGTAAAGATTATTTTATGCAATATATCGAGTATGCATGATTTGAGAATGTATTTATGTTAAAGCATGTATTGAGAGCTTAATTATTCATGTTATGTCATAAAATGAAAGAAGTAATTTCTTAATGCCTTATCATGATGTGGCTGAATGGCCTAACTAGTGTGCATAAGTTATGGTTATAATGAATATTGCTTACATGAATATATGTTTTGTATAATGATGGGTTATGAAAGTCTTAAGAGCATGTGTAAGACCTTATGGTATAAATTGAATTGTGGGAGTATAATTTGATGTCTATGTGATGATGATGATAATGTATTATGAAGCATGTGACATGATATGGATTATGGATCCTACAAAGTATGTAATCTATTATGGCTTAAGTATGTGAAAGTTATCTTATGAGGTTATCATTGGTGTTGAGTATGCATTTTGAGTTTGCCTTAATTTAAGAATCTTTATGCCATAGTTTAGAAACATGCATTATATAAAAGGAAAAAGTAAGTAGAATGTTGTGATGAGAACCTAACGTATGTAAATCCAACCTTTTGAGGTTGCTCTTAATGTTAAGGTATGTATTCTATTATTTCTTTAGTAATTAAACATTTTAGTGCCATAAATGATACATAAGTGTTATAAATGATGACTAAGATTAGAAGATTCAAGTATGTGTGGTTTTTATGTAATGTTAATGCCATTATTTTTATGCATGGGGTATGTTATTGTATTGAGGCTGAAATGGCCAAAGTACAATTGCTAAGTATTATATGATGGATAGAGATTATGAGCTAAGTATTCTATATGTATCTCTTGCCATGAGTATGCTTTGTGATGCCAAGCATGAAATGTAATACATTAAGCGTAATATGAGGAAATAAAGTAGAAATAAGACAATTATGATATTCATATGAGTAATGTATTACTATAGCTGAATGGCCCATCAAGATGAGTTATGGTGCTTTAAGCACATATCAAGCAAGTATGAGTTCATGATATGAGCATGATTATATGACATGAATTTATTCATTTATGACTATGTAATAAGGGTAAACATAACTAATAAACCTTGAATAATTATAAAGTTCTCTTAAATCAAGTTTAAGATGGTGAAATAAAAATAAGTATGATAATGCCCTATACGATTAGACAACCTAGATTGGATAGGTTGACCAATCAACTAAGGAGTTTTAGCAGCCGCTAGGGTACCCTCGAGTACCATATTTAGCCTTCGAGCAATTATATTTGGCTTTCAGGCAATTATATTTGGCCTTCGAGCAATCAAGTCGGCCTTTGGGCAACATGTAAGCCTTCAAGCACCATTAGTCTCTTTATCCTATTTTGGTTTGTTATCTTTTATGTATGGGTAGGAAATAATACTATTTAATATGTAAATAAGAATAATGAGAAATAAAGTTAAATTACACATGCTAAATCTAAACTTAGAAAAATCATTGTGGTTAGCAGGTATGCATGAAAAATTGTTATGCTCATGTTAAACTATTGTTTTAACATTGTAAATGGTTATAGTATGCTATGCCAATTCATATCTATGATGTTAATTCTTGATTCTTATGCTAATGCATGATATGTATGCATATTTGATCACTATGACTTAATGTGCGTTAAATGAAAATATATGCTTGAACATAAGATTATTGGATACACCATTAAGCTGCAAAGTTTAGCACATCATTTATTTGTGATGTGTAGATTCATGATTTACTATCTAATCAATAGATTTACAAGTGGAAGAAGAGTAGGACCTTCAAAGGAAGTTGTCTACTCAGTTATTTAAAATTCTTATAAGATTATATATATGGATCTATGTAGGCACTCATATGTATTTTGAGAGGCAGTATGGGCTTGTATTGTATCATAAATGTTTATGAACTTGTATATATACATATGAGATGTATATAATAAGGATATGTTATGGTTAAGCATTGATATGTGATGTTTGGTGAACTAGTATATCTATGCATTGGCATGATTATGAGATAGATACTAATCCTCAAGTATATTTGTGATTGAGATGATGTTGATTTTGGATGGTTAGATAGACTAAGATGATGAGATGTGTTTTGATATATTAGAAGTGTTATTTTATGTAAGTTACTATTTGGGATAGTTTCCCAATATAGCCTTTATGTTGTTGGATTTTCAACACAAAGATCCCAAATAGTAAACCTTAGATGAGTTTTTTTTGTTAAGTATGGTTTTGGTAAGTTTATATAATAAGTTATATTTCAGAAAGGTTTCAAGTCATATAAATCTTAAGTAAGTGGTTTAAATAAAGTGAGTTAGATTTTAGTCATATGTCGCCTCTCACACGGGTTCTGCGATCAGAACGGGTAAGGGGTGTCATAACTTTACATATAGTCCTTGATATACATGTCCAGATCCATAGCCCATAATCATTATTTATGAGTGCCT